>JAULKM010117681.1:0-21594 GCA_032355605.1 Rubia tinctorum | reverse complement strand
CAAGTTTGAAGTTTATGCAATATTGTTTGGCGTGTGTTAGAAACATACTGGGTTTGAAAAATTCCTATAATTATGGAATTAGATTTATGAAATATTACGGGATATTTGAAATAAGGAAAATCCTTTTATTTAAGGAATTTGGATATACTTCAGAACAAGCAATGAATAGGAATATTGTGGATATAATCATTGAGAATTCCGATATGCTCAATAGACTATTTATAGAGGACATCATGGGTGCGCATTCCTCACGAATTTAATTGTGAAAATCTGAACTCAGATTTTCTATCTTTCCGAGTGTACTGCGAGAGCCAGCATACATATGTTCCAACTTACTGTAACATATTGATCAAGTTCAAAATCATATAACTTAATTCCTAGGGAGGAGGAGATCCAGTGTCGACGAGTTTTGAGGTCAGTGGGAGTCTGATCAAGGCGAATCAGTAGCAAGGGGAGGTTGATGAATTCACACGTTAATAGTTAGAAGATAAGTAAAATATATGATGTACTTTGTACTGTATATTTCTAATTAGTGGATTTATTTTGAACTAGGTTTGGCCCCACAGATGTAGGTGGATTTCACTGAAGTACGTAACAAAGTCTTGTGTGTTTTGTATCGATATATTACATGCTTGGTTAGATAGGTTATGTTGGAACACGACGTTAACAATTAAGCTTATTACGTATAACTAAAATTTCAATTGGTATTAGAGCCGAATCAATTATTCTTACCTTGGTTGTGTCAAGGAAAGTGTGATCCAGTTTTACCATGGCTACCAAAGAAAGAGCTTCGGTATCTCGGCCACCATTGCTGGTAGGAACCAACTACAATTACTGGAAGGCACGCATGAAAGTGTTTATCAACTCATTGGATGAACTGGCTTGACACTTTGTTGAAACCGAATAGAGCCATCCAACTGAGGATGTTGAATCTAGCTTAAAGGATAAAGAAGGTGAATCAAGTATGAAGAAGAAGAAGCTTAAAAATAAGTTAACTTGGACCCATGATGAGCTAAAGGCTTCATTAGAAAATTCAAAAGCGTTGAATGCTATATTCACGGCGGTGGATGAAAATCAGTTTAAACTGATATCTACATGTCATCAAGCAAAGAAAGTTTGAGATATTTGGCAAACTGTGCATGAAGGAACGAGTCGTGTACTTGAATCAAAACTATAAATGTTGGCTACAAAGTTTGAAGAACTGAAGCTATATTTAATGGGAAACTTAGAGATATCTCAAATATGGTGTATCAGCTGGGAAAAGTTTACAAGGAATCAAAATTGGTGAAAAAAACCCTGAGATCACTGCCCAAAATATTTGTAATGAAAGTTGAAGCAATAGAAAAATCCATAGATGTAGCCACCATGACTTTGGATAAACTATTGGGATCACTACAGACATGTGAGATGATAATGGAATAGCCTGCAAAAAAAGATCATAAGGAGTTGGCCTTCAAAACATCGTCATCACGAGTCAATCATGAATCTGATAGTGATGATGGTATTGAAGAACTTGCTCTCATTACTAAGAATTTCTCAAGAATGTTGAAGAAGGTAGTGAACAAGAAATCACAAGAAATATTTGGCGACAACAAACTTCGGGCACGGGACTTTGGAAATAATCGTGGAATACACATGAAATAAGGAAATCAACAGTTCTCTAGAAATCAAGGCGGTGAAGCAAAACAGCCAGGAAGAATTCAATGTAGAGAATGTGAAGGATTTGGGCACATTCAGGATGAATGTGCTAATACCCGAAGGAAGCAAGGGAAATCATAGGTTACCTCATGGAGTGATGATGAAGAATATGAGAAAGAGGAACTTACATGCAATTATGTGGCATTTGGAGCAAAAATCCATGATGAATCTAATATTGATGATGTATGTTCCAACATGTCAAAGAGAGACAAACTTTATGTTCTGACACTAGTTTTGACGACATCTTCAATGATGATGAAGACCAAGTTGTAAGTAATGAAGAGATCTACACTAAATATGAAAATATGTATAACATGTGGCTAAAAGTGTTGATACAAACAAAGCATTGAAGATGCTCAGAAGGATTGAAGAATTGAAGTTGAGCCTAAGATCCACTATTGAGAGAGTTGAGATGACCGAGGCAGCAATTACCAAGTTAAACACTGGAAAAGCAAAAATTAATGATATTCTGACCATGGGAAAGAACTTTGGAGATCAGCAAGGAATTGGCTATGAAAATCCATCAGTCAACACAGCATATTTCAAGACAGAGATTCAAGGGATAAAGAGAAAGGTTATCAAGAATCGTCAACGGAAACCTCCCATCTGTAGCTACTGCATGTATCAAGGTCATATTGAGGAATAATGTCTCAGATTACTCAGGGATATCATGAATGGACGAAAAATGGCTACATGTTGCAACATAGACAATGTTGAATGATCAAAGATGATCAGAAAGGTATTGATTATTAAATACGCCAATGATTTCCTTGTTGCTCATAATTATCTTATTGCACATTCTAGAGACTGGTGGTACTTTGATAGTGGTTGCTCTATACACATGACTGGAACCTAGGAGTTTCTGTAAAAAATCAAACCATGGTGATGGGTTTGTTAATTTTGGCGATGGAAAGAAAAGTCGAGTGGTTGGAAATGGAGAATTTCATATTGAAGGATTCCATGTACTTTCTAGTATCTTGCTCGTTGAAGACTTGAAGGAAAATCTACTGAGTATCAATCAATTATATGATGACAACATGATTGTTGAATTTCATAAAGACAAGTGTATAGTGAACACATGGTGAAGATAAAGTTCTATTAGGTATTCGATCATCAAACAACTATTATCTATTAGAACAAGAGGTAAAATATATTAGTTCAAAATGGGATGAAGGAATTTTGTAGCTCGGAAAGCTAGGTGATATCAACTATAAAACCTTAGTGAAAATTGTCAACTTGAAGGCAGTACGAGGTATGCCTACACTCACAGGCACAAAAGGAATTGTCTACGGGCAATGCTGACAAGGTAAAAAAATTTGATCTCCTTACTCTTTAGTTCAGTATATCACTACCTCAAAAATGCTGGTACTACATATAGATTTGATAGGTCCAGTCAACACACCTAGAGTGAGTTGCAAGAAGTATATTTTTTTGTTTCGATGATTTTTCTAGATACACTTGGGTAGCTTTTCTGAAAGAAAAATCTGATAGTGTGGATATTTTCAAAAGTTTGGTGACAAAGTTGCAGACAAAGAAAGGAAGTCCAGTAGAAAAGATTGTTCGAATTCGAAGCACTCATGGAAGAGAATTTTAAAACTCTCGATTCAGTGATATCTATGACGAACTTGGCATTCAACATGAATTTTCCGCACCAATCACTCCTCAGCAAAAAAACATTGTTGAAAGGAAGAATAGGATCCTTTAGGAAATGGCTCAAGCTATGCTTGCTAAAAAAGGAATACACAAAAAATGGTGGGCATAAGCCATTAATGCAGCATGCTATAAAATAAACTGTGTGTATCTTCGTCCATTCACCAACAAAACTTCATATGAGATTTGGAAGGGCAGGAAGCCAAATGTTTCATATTTTCATTTGTTTGGAAGCAAGTGCTACATTCTGAGATGTGGAGAGAAATTGGGAAACTTTGATAGCCGAAGTGATGATGGAATATTTCTTGGATATTATGTGAATAGTCGTGCCTATAGGGTATACAACCTTCAAACAAAAGCTCTTATAGAATCCATAAACGTCATTGTGGATGATAGAGATGACAAGCAGGTACAAGCTAGAAGAGAAGATAAACCAGACCTGGACTATGTTCCAACACATAATAGTCAGTTTAATCAGCCGAACCATGTTAAAACATATGAACTATAAGAACCGGAAGAATTTGAGTATGTTGAAACATCATCTCCTACTGCCACACGGCATGTTCCAACACAGACAGTGCATGTTCCAACATAGGTTGCAACTGAACCTACCATAATGAGAACTCGCTCAATCCCTCGGGTAAACTACAGAGAACTCGCTGGCTTGCAATGCTTTATCTCTCGGATAGAACCAAAGAATTACAAGGAAGATCTACTTGATGAATATTGGATTGCGGCAATATAAGAAGAACTTGGGCAATTTGAAATCAATGATGTATGGTATCTCACTCCTCGTCCAAAAGGGGTAAATGTTAACGGCGCCAAGTGGATTTTCAAGAACAAATCTGATGCTGATGGTCAAGTTATTCTAAATAAGGCAATACTGGTAGCACAAGGATATACTCAAGTTAAAGGAGTTGATTTTGATGAGACATTTGCACCAGTTGCCAGGTTAGAATCTATTCGGATCTTGCTTGCTATTGCTTGTACTATGAATTTCACACTATACCAAATGGATTTAAAAAAAGTGCATTTTTTAATGGGATGGTCAATGAAGAGGTGTACGTAAAACAACCTAACGGATTTGAAGATTATCATTATTCACATCACGTGTATTGGCTCAAGAAGGCTCTATGTGGTCTGAAACAGGCGCCAAGAGCATGGTTTGAGCGACTGACACACTTTCTCATCAAGAAAGGGTATCGTCGAGGGGGAGTAGATCGCACCTTATTTGTGCTTAATAAATCCTCAAAGATTTTGATTGCACAACTATATGTGGATGATATTGTGTTTGGCTCTACTACACCATCTATGGTATAGGATTTTGTATCCCTGATGAAGGTCGAGTTTGAAATGAGCATGGTTGGAGAACTCATACTTTCTAGGACTTCAAATAAAATAAGAAAATAATGGGTTGCTCATAAGTCAGAGCAAGTATGACATGGATCTGATGAAGAGATTCAGACTAAGTAGTTCTCGAGCTTCACGAACTCCAATGTCGGTTATGGATAAATTGGGAAAGGACGAGAAAGGTGTTCCAGTTGATAAAAAAATTATACATGAGTATGATTGGGAGTCTCTTGTACCTTACATCCAGTCGACCAAATATATGTTTCAGCGTAAGGGCGTGTGCAAGATTTTAGGCTAATTCAAAAGAATCACATTTGACTGCAGTCAAAAGGGTTATTCGATATGTTAGTGGTACTTCTGATTATGGAATATGGTATTTAAAGAATCAAGATTCAAGTCTAATTGGCTACAGTTATTCTGACTAGGCTGGTAATGCAGATTATCGTAAAAGTAAGACCGGTGGTTACTTCTTTATTGACGCGAATTTGGTCTATTGGTATAGTAAGAAACAGTTTTCGATCTCCTTTTCAACTGCTGAAGCTGAATATCTTGTGGCTGGAAGTTGTTGTGCACAGTTACTATGGATAAAACAAATGATGAATGACTATGGAATTTAACAAGGGCCTCTAAATATTTTGTGTAACAACAAAAGTGCAATTGATATATCTAAGAATCCAGTTCTCTATTCTCGAACAAAGCACATTGACATCAGACATTATTTTATTCGACTTATGGTTGAAAGAAAGGAAATGGTAGTTGCCTATGTTCCAACATGTGATCAGTTTGCAGATATATTCACAAAACCATTGGATACTACTACGCTTGAGCTCCTCAAACAACACTTGGGTGTGTGTCGGCTTTGAGGTATTTTTTGCCTCTGTGCATATATTTTAGTTTCTTTATAAATTCCAAAAAATAGAAAGAAGAAAACAAGAACAAAAAATGGAAGGGATGAAGCTATGTTGGGAGTTAAAGGAGTTTGACATGAGTTGACAAGTGAAAAAAGGTAATGATTTGTCTTGAAAAAGAAAAAAAGTGACGCTGGATAAGAGGTGAAAAAGGAAGAAGTTAATTTTGGTTCAAATTCCTTCCATCTCTCCATATTCCCTCTTTTTCGGCTACATACTCCTTAATCTCTACCAATTTTTCAAAATTTGGAAGCCATCTTGGAGAATATACTGCCGATATAGTTGTGATTTTTTTGTCATATGAAAATCACCAAGATTAGCCTTGCTGAAACACAAATTCTTCTTGCCGGAAAAAGTCTACCCAACCTCAAACTTGCTATGATGAGAGAAATAAGGGACCGAGAGAAAACTCATCTTCCACAATTCACCTCCAGTAGCACATAATAGAAGGATGATGCTGCAAGCAAAGGAAAGTCTCCTTATCAAAAGGTAATTGATCCCGATACTCCTCACATAATCTGGGAAGATAGAGAGTTCGAGTCTATGGATGAATTATTTGAGTGGGTGAAAGCTTTCCATAGATTTAATTCAATTTAAAAAGTTGGAAGACAAGTTTCTAGATGTTGAGATTAAGGAGTTGTTGACCGGTGACATGGGGATTTAGATGATATTGAAAATTATAACCCTAGACTAATGAGAGGTGCATACGACATGCATAGAGGAAATGACATGTTCAATGTATTTTCTTATGCTCCTGGCCCTAGTTATGTTCATATTGAGGAGATAGAGAAGAGTGAAGTTGAAGGTTTGGAGGTGATTAGGTATTCTGATCAAATGAATATTGTGTCGTTTGATTATGTGGTTGCCCAAAGATATGAAGAACTCAGGGAAATAGAGCCCACAATGATTGTTTTGTCTGATAGTGAAGATGGAGAAGAAGTTGGGTATGTTCCAACATATAAGGAAGCAGAAGACTATGAGGATGCTATGGAGGTTGATGAACCAAAAATTAAGTGTACTGGTGATAATCTGGGAGATCAGGATTACCAGATGGAGGATGATTATGAAGGATCTGCATATGATGATGTGGAAATTTCTGAGGTTGAGAAAAAAAGGTAGATGAACCCATAACTGAGACTGATGAGGATGAGACAGGGCACCTGGAAACTTCTCAAAGATAAGACCATGTTACAACACTGGAGGTTGAAGAGTCTGATGAAATTGGGTATGTTGGAACACTTGAGAGCAGCACCTGAGTCAGAGCATATTCTAACTTAGGAACCAAATCTGACCTATTCCAGTGATGAGGTCTTGGATGAGTTCATCCAGACCAGATTGAGGAAATCCAAGAGGAAGGAGCCAACAGATGAGCCATCACAGCCCGCAAAGATGAGCAAAAGGGGTGCTCCTGAACCCATGAAGAAGACTGCTCTACTTCTATCTCATGTAAGTGATGCTCTCACTAATATCTTTTATGATGAGGATTGTGAGGAGATGGGTGAGATATTCTCTCAAAGAAATATTATTCCTTAGAGGCAAATAGACTTGGTTTCCTATAGCCCAAGTGGGTTTTCTTATTTCTTAAAACTAATTGTCATGAAGACTGCAACTACATTGTATCAGGACTATAATAAGCAAATTTTGGTGAGGTATATTCTAATATGATGATTAGTAATTTAGAAGATGATTCTCCCTGGTGTGATAGAGTGTTTGTGAGGGGCAAGATAATTAATTTCTCAGCTGCAATGATTAATAGGTTACTGGGGTTGAAAACTCCTGAGTTTGAAGGAGTGTTTTCTGAAGAATTGGAAATCATAGATGATGAGATTCTTGAGGTTATTTCTAGAGGAGTGAAGACTGAGTGATCAGCTACAGGTTATTCTCAAGCATCTTGTCTGTCTTCCAGATTCTTTGGCATTTACCAGGTGGAAGTAAATTGTTGGATGCCTTCTACCAATACTACAACTTTGACAATGGAAATGGTTAGGTTGTTGTACTATGTTGGAATAAAGAAGCCTATCAATCCAGGGTTCCTGATTCAGCAGAGTATTGTAAAGCAGGCTATCTTTCCGAAGACTAAACATGCACTGGTTTACCCTTGTATCATATTCGCCTTGGCAAGAGTGAGAGAGTTAATGCCAAGCCAAAAGATCAGATTTTGGAGACTGAGACCTTGAGGCCTAACAAGAAGACATTCGGCTTGAGACATGTAAAATATATACCTTGGAGCCCTAAGGCTTCTGCTTCTCCTACTCCTGGTGTTGAGAAACGGGCCAATTTAGTGGCTATGAGTGCAAGGTTGGGAGCTATCACTATTCAGATTGCAGTTTTGGAGGCAGAAAAGGCAAAAATTGAAGCTGAGAAGGCCCAAATGGAAGCACTGGTTGCAGTCCCTGACCAAGATTGAAGTTTCTGTACGAATTATGTTCCAACATAGTTTAGTTCATTTCAGGGGGAGCTAACTTTATTGTTCTTTTCAGTTTATTTTCTTTATCTTATTGCCTTTGGCATCTTCATGGCCCCAGTGGGAGAATATTTTGGAATATTTGATTTTATTTTGATGGTTCTTTAATCTGAATTAATTTTGGATTTATGGTTTTCTTGGCTTATGGTGACATTCTTATTAATTCAGACTCGGTGATTAGTATATGTTCCAATATAAGGGGATTTCTGGAAGACTTATGTTGTGAGATTGGAATTTTTTCTTTGTACTTTTAAGTTCAAAATGGATGGGTCCACAAAATGTCAAAGGGGAAGATTGTAAAGTCACGTGGAATTCATTGATTATTGAGT
The DNA here is from genome assembly GCA_032355605.1 of Rubia tinctorum. Taxonomy (NCBI): domain Eukaryota; kingdom Viridiplantae; phylum Streptophyta; class Magnoliopsida; order Gentianales; family Rubiaceae; genus Rubia; species Rubia tinctorum. The sequence goes on along the minus strand of JAULKM010117681.1, from coordinate 13,195 downwards.
TGCCATTTGTGAACTAAGTTGGAAAAGAAAAACTTTCCATGTTGGAACATACGGAAGCTGAAGCCTAAAAGGATTTAACGGATGACAATATATTGAGTGATATTGTTTTATGGAAGTTTGGAGTTTATGCAACATTTTTTTAGGCGTGTGTTAGAAGCATACTGAGTTTATGGAAAATCCCTATAATTATGGAATTGAATTTATGGAATATCATGAGATATTTGAGATAAGGAAAATCTCTTTATTTAAACAATTTGGATATGCTTCAGAAGCATATAAGGAATAGGAATATTGTGGAGATAATCATGGAGAATTCTGATCTTCTCAATAGACTATTTATAGAGGACATCATGGCTGCATTCCTCATGAATTTAATTGCAAAAATCTGCACTCATATTTTCTATCTTTCCGAGAGTACTGCGAGAGTCAGCATACATATGTTCCAACATACTATAACATGTTGATCTAGTTCAGAATCGTATACCTTAATTCCTCGGGAGGGGGAGATCCAGCGTCGACGAGTTTCGAGGTCAGAGGGAGTCTGATTAAGGCGGATCGGTAGCAAGGGGAGCTTGCGGAATTCATACGTTAATAATTAGAAGATAAGTAAAATGTATGATGTACTTTGTACAGTATCTTTCTAATTAGTGGATTCATTCTGAGTTGGGTCAGGCCCCGCAGATGTAGGTGGATTTCACCGAACTGCGTAACAAAGTCTTGTGTGTTTTGTCTCGATATATTACATGCTTGGTTAGATAGGTTATGTTGGAAGACGACATTAATAATTAAGTTAATTAAGTAAAATCAAAATTTCATCGATTTTTTAGTTTAAGATGATATATTCAAGTGTCATGTTATGTCCAATACAACGAGAGTATGATACAAGCGCATGAGAAAATTAGAAGAGTCCAAGTAACATATCGTCATTATGTTATTCCTCCATCCCAATTGAATCTTCACACTTTCATTTCTTATCTGACCCAACTAAATATTTACACTTTTTATTCTCAAATTATACAGTATCCCCGGTATACCGTAAGCATGGTATCCCCAGAGATATATTAGTGATTAAAATACATTCCAACAATCATTCCTAAAATATTTCCTAATATAGTGGAAGTGAATAACTAATTATAGTGATTAATTATTGAGGATACAGGAAGAAGACAAAGTCAGACGCGAGGGCCGAGGGGCAGCCGAAGAAGCCCTCCACCAGGGTGCATCGTGCGTGGTGGATTCGGAGCAGCTGGCGTAGGTGCCCAGTTGCAGTCCAAGCAGAGGACAAGGTTGTCAGTGGTGCAGTTGAAAGACACCGGTTCAATGTTGTAGTTGTCGCAGATCTAGACCGGAATGTTGAAGAAGTTGACAGAGGCGGGCGGAACGTTGAAAGCGGGTGGAACGTTGAATGCAGGCGTAACGTTGAAGAAAATGAGACACAATTGCTAACGGGAATAAGTTGAAGATAGATTATCGTGAAGGTATTTCAGACATTTTACGTTACCAAAATTAAAATCAATCATTTCTCTCTATGTAGAAAGGACCAGGTGGTACTGCACGGATTTAGGGTGGGGGAACTGGGACACGTTCCCCCACTGCCCCACCCAATGTTTGGTAGTCCTATTTTTAATTAATTTTTTAAAAATTAATTGTATATGTGTTCTTTGTATAACAATAAATTTTCAACAACTAGTTTCAAGAAAATTATTAGTTGTACATATTTTTATTTTTTCCATTTCAATTATTATTATAAATTTTAGATTTGATTTTTTCTCTTTATCTATTATTAAAAGTACTTTTTTATGTTTATAAATTTAAAATTTTGGCAAATTATCCTTTTGTTCATTCATCGTCATAAAACAAAATACTCACATGGTTACTAGCCTTGAGAGTTCGTTTGCACCCTCCTTCTTTTAATCAATTTATTTTGACATAATTTGCAAAAAAAAAAATAGTATGAGAAATTTTAATATGCATTATATAGTGCTTAATAATGTACCAATCACGTGCAATGCAATGAAATGTTCCTAGTTCAATTTATGATTGTCTTATTGCGTTAATAAAAAAACATGTCTTATTGAATTGTAGAGTTGTTAAACTTTATCAAAATATTTAAAAAATTAAATATTGCAATATTATATTATTTATACAGAGATTTAAGTTTCATTACTCCCTCCGTTCCATCTAGAGTTGCACTCTTGCTTTTTGCATGTCGTACAAGAGACGTGTTTGACCGTTAATATGTTTATCTACGTATAAAATGGCAAATAAAAAAGTTGATATTTAGAAAAATACTTGTTATGACGAATTGAACAATATCATAATCTATTTAAATATGTGATTAAATTTTAATAGATAATAGTGTCAAAAACAAAAGTGCAAGTTCAACTGGGACAGAGGGAGAGGAAGTAATTATTTTTATTTTATTTTCTAATATACTTTTAAATTTTATTAGTAATTAAAAAATTCTACATTCATCTATAATTCGTGGAACTTGAATAAGAGGAGGAGTCGCTATTAACCTTGGCTAGGTTAGAGTTCGCCCACCGCCCTAGTACGTGACAGGTGTCATAGAAGGTTTCATTGGTAGTTTGCTGGTATTGTACATCTGTATTTCTTTTCTGTTTTTTTATTAACATTCTCGTTTGTATTCAACACAAATAAATTATAGTTTGAACTTTCGTTTTGTATTATGAGCGAACTACAAACTCAATTCATAAATCTCCAATAATATTACTCCCTCTGTTTTTTAATATTTGACATCATAGGTTTAGGTGTTGTTATTTTTGCAAGTGGAAATGTGTGATGAGAATTGAGTGAGAAAAGTAAAAAGTTTAATGAGTGGTTGAGAATGGTGTACTTTTTGTCATAAAAGGAAATGTGACAATTTTAGAAAAACATACGAAAATGGTAAGTGTGTCAAACTTAAGAAAACAGAGGGAGTAACATAATTATAATTTTGATAACTAATAAAAATATTAAATTTATATGGTTGAATACACGAAATATTTAAAACAAATTTATATATATATATACTCTATATATTAATATTATACTATATTTAACTAAAACGTTTCACTCAAAGTTGGTTGATATATAATAAATAATTACTTATATATAAATGAAAATGATATATGTGTATTTTACATAAGGGAATATTAACGATGATATAGAAATACTTTATGTTATAAAATATATAAGATAAGAAATTGTAATACTCCTTATAAATTATGTGCCTTTTCAAAAATAGCAAAAGTAGTATAAAATAACATGTAACATGTAAAAAAATACTAAATCTAATTTTAAAATATGTTAATCAACTTTAAAAGCTTAGTGTATAATTTAATATATACAATGCATAATTTTTAAAAAATATTATAGATGTATATAAAAATAACATATGTATTTTGTAAATATAGAAAATAATTTTTTTATACTACAAACTATAAAAACTAAATTGAATACAAAATATTTATCCTCCGATGACCTTTTGGCTCCAACCAATTGATATGCTTCTTGAAACCTCCTAAATCATTTATTTTCATGTGGGATTCTAGTATAATGTTTCATGATTTCTTTTTTAAGTCATGGTTTACAAAGCATAATGATGAGTAAATAATTCTACACTTTTTAATGAATAAGATGGAAACTAAATAATTTTATATATATTTAATAAAGACTAAATTGTTTTAATGACCCTGACATATGATCTTATACCATCTTTTGATCCCCGAAATCAATACCGCTTCCTTTCAGTATCCAAAAAATTCAAAATAATTTGTTTGGTCTCCAACCCAAATTTTGGGTGATTTTTAAGTAGACTAAATTATTTTTTTGGTCCCTAACATATAGGGATGACAGTGGGTCGGGTTTTGGTGGAATTTTGCCCCGCATCCGCCCCAATGGGGTGGGTATGGATGTAGTTTTCGTGGGGGTGGGACGGGTACGGGTATGAAAATTGATACCCTCCATGGGTAGTGGGTCGGGCATGGTTATTAGATCATATCTGCCCCACCCCGCCCCGCCTCACTATACCCGCTATGTATACACTGATTTATTATATAATATACTATTATTTATCCAGAATGCACATGTTTTACTTATAATATTTTCATGTAAATATTATTAAACTTTTAATTAAAAAATTAGTAATTTTAAAGTAAAATTTGGGTGTTTTTGGAGATATAAATGGGGTGGGTAAAATGGATTTGAAGTGGGTATGAAGACCCAAGTGGGTGATGGGGCGGAGGTGGATTTTAGATAATACCCGATGGGGCGGGGTGGATTTTAATATTGTACCCACCATGGGTGATAGAGCGGGTATGGGTATGAAATTTTTAGGTGGGTATGGAGGTACCATAATCCGTACCCGCCTCGCCCCATTGCCATCCCTACTAACATATGATCTTATACCATCATTTGGTCCCCGAAACCACCTGAAAACCACCTTGGAATCTGGTTTGGGGACCAAACAAATCATTTTGAATTTGTTGGGTACTGAAAGGAAGTGGTATTGGTCTCGGCGACCAAAAGATGGTATAAGATCATATGTTAGGCACCAAAAAACAATCTAGTCTTTAATAAACAAATATTTTGAAGGTAAATTTTTGGGAAAGACCGTCTTTCCATAGACTTATGAAAAATGGGGTTTAATTAGAATAATAAAATGTAAAAGGTCTTAGTTGCAATATTAAAATTTATTATGCAACGTGTAATAGTTATAAGGTTTATAACGCGATTCATGCAACCTAAATTTTTTTTTTTTCATTTCTTCTAATTTGCACTTTAAACCTTGATATTTCCATAGATTATGGAAAGACCGTCTTTCCATGGCTTATGGAAAGACCGTATTTCAAGATACTGGCTCTATTTTGAAAATCGGACGCGACAAATTATGAGGATGTCACTTTGCCAAAAAGTCGCTCTTTTAGTTATAGTTGTAGATTATGACTTCTAATTTTAGACATATAATTCTTTAAAATATGAAATGAATAGTATAGATTGATTTGCGAAATTAAAAATAAAAATATTTAGTATTGTCCAAATCCAAATGCTAATTTAGCGCCAAATGCAAACGTTATTTTAACATTCCATTGAAGCATTGCAACTCCAAATAATTCACGAAGTCTACAAATTTAAAATCTAAATAATCCACGAATTCTACAAGTCCAAACACTCATAGCACTTTTTCCATTGAAATATGTAATTTCAAATAATTTCTTAAGTGGAATCACCAGCAAAGATATTGAATAATATTAGATACGGACTCTACAAATCCAAACGCAAATTTTGCGTTCTAATAAAGCATTGCAACTCCAAATACACTAATTTAGTGTTCCATTCAAGCACAAAAAATTCAAATAGTACGCTAATTAGCATACTATTGAAGCATTACAACTCCAAACAATTGCTTAAGAAGTAACAAAGGAACAAACTATTTTGGCTTATGTGAGAGATATTCTTGTTTAGTAAAAGACGAAAGAACAGTTCATTTTGAGCTCCCTGAGTGGCTGCGTCATATTGTTGATTAACGAATTACTTGTTAAATATGTTGGAGAAGTCTCCAAAATTGTTCATTCTTTCCATGTGGGAATTTAGTCTAATTTTCCCTGATTCCTTTTTAAGTCATGGCTCACAAAGTTTAATGACGAGTAAATAAACCTACACTTTTCAAGAAACAAAATGGAAACTAAGTAATTCTATATTTATTTAATTAATTAATATTTTGAAAAGCTGACATGACAAATTGTGGGGATGCCACTTAGCTAAAAGTTGTTGTTTAAGTTATAGTTATAAAATTTGCATGGTATCATCCTAACACATCCTCTAGCTCTGTACATTTTTTATTTTCCGCAAAACCCTACCCTAAACCCTATCTTTTGTCGATGATCACCTCCGACACCCCAAACCCGGATATACCCATCGCCGACAATCAAAACACCACCAACGAATCCGCTCACTCTTGCAGCCTCTGACACTACTCCATCTCTCAAATTACCTGCTCTCCAGTTTTGCCTTGATTGTCATAATTACTCTCTATGGCACCAGTTCATCAAGTCCTCTCTTGTGACTTATGATTTGGATTCCTTTTTGGTCCCAAGATCAGCCCTGACTGAGCTTCTGCCGCCTTCTTCTGATCCTTCCAAGTCGCAGGCTTCTGCCAGCCCTAACTCAGAGTTTGCCTCTTAGAAAAATAACATTCGCTTCCTTCTTTGGATCCAGTCAATGATTTCAATGTCGCTTCTTGCTCATGTTGTCCTTGTTGTCACTACTTCTTACGGTTGGCTTATTTTGAAACAAATGTTTCATGCGCAGACTCACTCAAATTTAATGCATCTCAAGCACCAACTTTAGACTTTTCTGAAGGATTTTCTCTTCATTCTTGAGTATGTGGAGAAAAAGTGCTCGTTCTTTTACTCTCTTGCCGAGTGCTCTTACTTTGTCTTTCATGATGAATTTTTTGAATGTATTCTTCATGGCCTCAATGAGACAGCACTGCCTTCAATCTCCGTTCATGGATGATCTCCTCACATCAGCTTCTTGGTATGTTGTTGGAGGAAGAAAACCGCATTCGGAATCAGCATGACCCAACTCCACAGTTTGCTGCCTATACCACCATCTGAGCTACTCCTCTGGCGTCCGGTGGATCTTCTTGGCCAGCCCTTCAGTGACAGATTTACACTGATCTAGTCACGAAGCCCTCAATTGCTGGCAGCGTGTGAACACCATCGAGTGCTTAGTCACCCGCCCACATCTGAATTGGTCAAATATGCAATGCCGTGATGATCGACGGCTGTTCGACTGGCTTATGTCGCGGCTCTCCTAGCTCCACCATATGCTTTGCATGATATAACATGGTTCTTTGACTCTGGTCATGTCACCTCTGATTTCTCCAATCTGTATGGTCATTCCGATTACACAGATAATGATGGTTTACAGGTTGGCAACGGTACGTCTCTTCCTATTGTGCATTTGGGCTCGAATATTTTGCCATCTTTTAACCAGCTTGTTCATTTACATATATTTTTATTTGTTCTTGACGTATGCAAAAATCTCTTTAGTGTTTCTCAAATTACTAAAGACAATAATGCTTATATGCTATTTTCCCCCACCCATTGTTACGTGAAGGATCAGCAAGGTCGGGCACTTCTAACTGGAACCATTGAAAATGGTCTCTATCGCCCCAGCCCACAAAATTAGTCATCTAAAGCTCTTTCATGTGCACTTCTTGGTGCACGAGCTGGTTTACAAACTTGGTATGAGCGCCTCGGTCATCCTCATAAGTTATCACTTCGTCATTTAGTTTCTCGTTTTAAGTTTCCCGTGTGTTTTAATGATCTGTAAAATTTTTGTGAATCATGTCAACTTGGAAAGAGCCATAAATTACCTATTTCTCATGTCTATGAGTCCAGTAAGGCTTTTTTATCTTGTTTATTCAGATGTTTGAGGCAATGCCCCTATTTTTCATTTAATGGAAACCATTTTTTTGTCCATGATTGCACAAAATTAATTTGGATATAATTTCTCACTCAAAAATCTCAAGTTCTTCATCAATTTCAACTTTTTCAGAAAATGATTAAAACTCAGTTTGGTAGCAAAATTAAACAACTTCAAATAGGCTGGGGGTCTCTCTCTCTCTCTCTCTTCATATTTTCAGAGTCAAGATATTTCTCATGGACTTTCTTATCCTCACACCCAGTCTCAAAATGGTGCTGCTAAACGTTATCATCGTACGATTATTGAAAATGGTATTTCCCTTCTGTCGTGTGCACGATTCCCTCTTGAATTCTGGGAGCTCAATTTTCATACCTCTGTCCATCTCCATAATCATACACCACCTCTTGTCCTTAGTCATAAGTCGCAATACGAGTCACTTTTTCATGAAATTCTTGATTATAAATTCTTAAAAACTTTTGGTTGTCTGTGTCATCCCTTTATTCGTCCATATCGATCAAATAAACTTGAGTATCTTTCATCCTCGTGTGCTTTTATTGTGTACAACTCTCATCATAAAAGGTTATCTCTGCTTACATGTTCCAACAAATCGCGTATACATTGCCAATCATGTCATTTGTTATGAAACCACATTCCCTTATCCTGATCATGTCACTCATGTTCCATTTACTCCATCTTTAAACTTTGAGTATGTTCCTCTTTCCTTCCTCGAGCTTGCTACCTCTACACCAGCTATAAACCCCATTCTCCTATCTTGCCTTACGTTCGTCCAGCCACCCTCTATCTGCCCTACCAAGTCATCGCCAGCCATCCCTGCGGCATTACCTTCCACGTCTAATCGGCAGAAGTCTCCAATGTCGCCTCTCACGTCCAGTCGGTCGGTGACTCCCTTTCCCGTTGTCAGCACTTCGGCCACTCCATTGTCCGACACTTAACCTGCGGACACGCCTCTTCCATGTCTGCTCCTACCACCACCTATCCTTTCATATTTACGTCATGCTAATAACACTCATCATACTATGGTCACCAGATCCAAAACCAGAAATCTTAAACCTGAAAATTTAACCTCCACTCGCCATCCCCTTTTACCTCCTTAAGATAAATTTTCTGAACCGGAATTTTTTTCTCAGGTTTCTAAGTTACTTGAATGGAAAAATGAAATGCAAGTTGAGTATGATTCCCTTTTGCGTAGTGGGATGCGGACTTTTGTTCTGCCTCCCCATAATTCTAACATTGGTTGTTATAAGTGGGTGTACAGGATAAAGAGTAAAGCAGATTGTTCCATTGAGCGTTACAAAGCGTGCCTTGTGGCCAAAGGATTTAATTAGGAGGAAGGTGTTAGTTACATTGATATATTTATCCATATGGTTAATCCCACTTTGATTTGGTTTGTCTTGTCTATTACTCTCACTCTTGATTAGCCCTTACACCATGTTGATATTAATAATACATTTTTGAATGGTTATCTTTCTGAGACAGTTACATGTCACAACCTCCTAAATTTGTTGATGGCTCTCGGCCCTATCATGTCTGTCTTCTTCAGAAAGTGCTTTATGGTCTTAAGTAGACGTCTCGAGCTTGGTTTACCAAGCTTCTGCTTTTTCTTCAGGCTCATGGCTTCGCTATGATACTACATTATTCATTCGCAAAATGGTAGGCATATTCTATATATCCTGGTTTATATTGCTGATCTGATTGTCACTGGCTCATCTTCTACTCTTATTATTGAGTTTATTGACAAATTAAATTATCTATTTTCACTTTGTGATCTTGGTCCTTAACATTATTTTCTGGGGATTGAGCTTACTCGCTCCATGTCGGGCATTGTTCTTTCTCAGTAGAAGTATATTCATGAGCTTTTGGAGCAATACAAAATGTTGGATGCAAAGCTGATTACTTCTTCGACTGAGCCTGCATCGCACCCTATACAGGTTGGGGATCCTTTGCATGATCCTCATCTTTATCGCAACATTGTTGGAGCTTTGCAGTATGCCATAATTACTCGTCCTAAAATTTCTTATGCAGTTACTCATGTTTGTCAGTTTATGCATAAGCTGACTAAGCTGCATTAGTAAGATGTTTAACGTATTCCGTACAATTTGAAAAGGGTATCTGAATTATGGTATTACTCTTCGACCTTGTACAGATCATCGCCTTGTTGCTTTTTCTGATGCTAGGTGGGCATTTGATGGTGATGACTATCGTTCTCAGCATGGTTTTACTATTTATCATGGAGGCAATCTTATTATATGGTCGTAAAAAGCACCATGTGATTACAAAGTTGAGCTCCGAGGCCGAGTATAGAGCTATCGAGATTGCCGCGACTAAGCTCATTTGGATTCAACAGTTATTCCTTAAGCTTCATGCTCCTTTGTCGTCTGCCCATTCTTCTATGTGATAATCTGAGTGCAACCTTTATGTCTGCTAATCCGATTTTTCATCAAAGATCAAAACATGTCAAGATAGATTATCATTTTTATCGTGAGTAGGTAGAGGATAGTTATCCCGTTGTTCGGCATGTTCATTCTCTTGATCAGATTGTTGACATTTTTTCTAAGGATGTTAGTACCGCACGTTTTGGTACACTTCGGTCCAAGCTTCATGTCGCTCCACCTCCATGAGCTTGGAGGGTGTTATTAGAATATAACTAGTATTATGATTATTTTACCTTATGTTTTACATTATTTTAAGATGTATATCGTGTATATTCTATGACGCATTTGTAAACTTATGTGTAGTATACTATCGTGCTAGGCTCAATTCCTATATTGGGAGTATTAAATTAGGGCTACTGTTGGTTAGGTGAGTGCATTTATGCTACCCCGAGAGTACTGTCCCGTTCGTTAGACTATAACTCCAATTGGCCAGTCGTGTAATAAAGTGCATGTTAGGGAGGCTAGATTGATCCTTAATGAGGGGAAACCCTTGGATTATCCCGATAGATAGGAATGATAGTTTATAGTGACTAGGGTTGTTTTTGTAGTGACAAGGATTGTGTCAACTCTAGAGTCATCATGAGATGTCAATTCCTTTACCTCACTAGGCCTAGGGTTGGTGTCCATAGTGGAGTGCCAGGGACTTATTTTCCTCACTCCCAAAGTTGTGACCCATGCAAGGCTCGTTATCATTGGGAGTGAGATTCACGGGGAATGAATTGTGGTATCTAATAAGCGATCGAAGTGCATTCTCTAATTATGGAGACAGTGTGGTGGCTCTTAATTGGAGTCAAGCCTTTGTGTGACAGACATTGTGAATTGGGGACCACCTCAACACTATGTGAAAAAGGAAGATATAGGTTTATATGTCTTACATGTGATATAATCTAGGATCAAAGTCATCAGTCTGTCATGTTACGCAAATATTCCCAAAATTATTTAATTATAGTTAATTCTCTCTGTTTGTATACTCGTTAGTTGTTAGAAAAAAAACCCCAAATCATATGTTTAAAGCACTAGCTATTCCCGACACACAACAGGGGTGATGCCTGATTGTGGGTTGTGTGTAGTTAACTTTAAAATTCTAGTATCTATGTGGACGATCCCGGACTTGCCACTAGCTACTCTGTAGTAGTTAGTAGTAAGCACGAGAGCAACAAACAAACCTCTTTATTTTTGATTTCTTAGCACTTCCCAGGTTATTTCTCCCACAAGTTTACGATCTGGCGAGGTTCGGGTCAGGGTTGGCTAGCCATGTCAGGTAAGTTACCTTGACGGGGATGCCTTTTTAATTTCATCTGCCATAGCTATGTTCTAGTCTATAAATATGGTTACTAGATCTTTTTCTCCATTGACTTTTTGAATGTCTCCCAGAATCAAATTAAATTTCCTTTCTTTTCTTCGCCAATGAACGGACATCCAAACATCACATTGTTCCTTTGGTTGTTGATTCCCACAATCAGAGCACAAACATGGTTGTACTTGTTTGTCCTGTAAGTAGTGCCAAATATCATCACATATCTATAGAGAATGTAGTTCTCTTTCATCATTGCATCCCTAAAAAAGCGCGGTCAATTTACCATCTTCATCCAATTTAACCCTTAAGAAGAAATCCTCTTCTCTTCCATCAATTGGGTACAACACATCGATAACATGTGCATCATCTCCTTCAATGGCTTTCATCCTCAATCTGTTGGTATAATTAATATGTTACCTTATTGTATGTCCTATATTTTCTTATCCACTTGTAGCACACACTAAATACTTGAAATTTATAGCTGACCTTATACCCGCCAATTCCATAGCCTCAAGTGTTCTTGCCTTTCATTTACTATATTCCCCTGACTACGTTGCAAATACTCCTAATTCTTTCCTTGTAAAATCATGGTTATGCTCAGTGATGTGGTGCATGATTCCATAAAAATTTTCATTGGCAAGCTTGATCTTAACTGCATCCTGTTCTTGTAATAGGATTTTTTTGGTCTTTCTTCTCTTGTTTGGCGATCGTTGCCTTGCTGTGTGTCTAGTTCTTGAAACTGATTTTCCTTAATGTGAGCATGTGTAAATATTTTTCCCTGATCTTTCCTTTACTCATTAGTCTCTGTGTTGACTTCCGTACAATAAATCCGAGTGATTTCACATATGTGTGGTATAATGTTACAAACTCAGTTGCATTTACTCCTTGAAGGGATTAAGTTTGATCCATGTCTAACAAGTTTGGTAAGCCTGTATCTGACAAAAAACATAATGAAATCAGAGTAAGCTAATACTATGGAAATCAATGATTTATGTTATTACTAAACCATCATGTGATATATTTGTAACATCAAATAGTGTAGGACATCAACTATAATTTCGAACTTCAGTTTGAAAACATATAACTCCAAAATGTATAAGGTGAACCACTGGTCTGATTTGGGAGTTATTATAGTCGATTTTATATCGCTCGAGAAGAAAAATCCAATGGTGACACCCTCAAGTGTTGATTCTTCTCATATTTTGTACATTACTCTATGAAACCTCGAACAACGATCCATTTGTTTCTTCTTTGTCCTTATTGAACTTTGAATCCGCCTTTCTTGGTCCCAATTCCATCTACCATCATGATATAGAGTCTGTGACCTTCAATATACTACCATCATTGCGAATGACTTTCGATATCTTCTACCATCCTTGCGAATGACTTTCGATATCTTCTACCATCCTTGCAAATGGCCTTCAAATACTACAACCCCCGTTGATGGCCTTCCACCAAAGAAATGAAAAGGCACTTACGAACAACCTACTAATGAGATCAAAGAGGAAGATCTAGGTGCCTGTGAATACAAAGTGTTCATTAGTCTCAATTGAGTCTACAAAATGTATGATTTAGACAAGAAAACCAATAATGGTTGTCTAAACCCTTTGTCGTGCAAACCTAACTCAAATTAGCAATCAACCAAACAAAAGATGATAATCAACGTGGCCTCCCAAACTTTAAACTTTACTTTTCCTCGAGTAAATAAAAATGAGAAAAGATCTAAGCGAAATTTAGCATGCAAAAAGAAGTTAACCAATACATTCAACTTATTCCCAAGCTACCATAGTTCCCCTAAAGAATTAAGAATCTCACAACTCTCACACTCCCTAAATTTACTAAAGTAACCTAAACATCCCTAAAATATTGTGAAGAAAAAAAGTAAGCATGGAAGATAAGTTTTGAACTAGCTTACTCCCCGAAGAAACCACCGAAGACAATCCAAGAGATGTTGATGAAGAAACCGCCAAAGATGGCCAAAAGATGTTGAAGTTCCATTTCAAATTTCTCT
>JAULKM010117672.1:3537-21595 GCA_032355605.1 Rubia tinctorum | reverse complement strand
GGGGCTGTCTAGGTCAATGGCCAAGAATATCTCGTACTCCATCGATACCAAATATTTATGATAAATGAATGTACGAGTTAAGTACAGTTAGAGCTTGTATGGCAGAGGTTTTAGAGTGATTTTAATTTTGAATAGACGGGTTAAATACAGTTAAAGAATGTACGAGGGGTTTCAGAGTGGTTTCACTTCCAAACTAAAACCACTCTAAAACTGAACTGAAACTTTGAAATCCCACAATGGGGGTGGTTTTAAAGTGATTCCAATTAATTGGAACCGGCCAGCGGTTCCAATATCTGCAACTGACCTGAATTGCTATTTTCTTAGATGGCCATGTGCTGCTGGCGCCATTTTTTTACTTCAAAAGCTGCCACGTAGCAACCTCTGATTAGGCCACGTTGCAGCAAATGTCCCCTATTTTTAATTTTAAAAGTTGAAAATAATTTATTTTTAAATTTTTTTGTAAATATTGTTAAATTTTTTGATTTATTTTTTAAAAATAAAAATTAAATTTTGGTTCTTTTAAAAAATTGAAATTAAATTAATTTGTTAAAAAATGTTTTTAAATTATTGTTCATAAAATAATTATTAAAAATTGAAACTAATTTTAAATATTAAATTTTAAAAACTTAATTCAATTAAAAATTACAAGTGTATTATTGAATTTCACATTTCAATTTATTTTGGATAGGAAAATTTATTTAAATTAAATATTGGAGGTAAAATTAGTGAGTAGGATAAAGAAAATTAAGTGAGGGTGCATGAAGTGGTTTCAACCATTGTAGAGGTAAAAATGAAGTTGTTTATTTGTGGTTTCAGTTGATGAAGTGGAAGAGAGAGATTAAATATTTAATGAACTAAAATCACAAAAGCGATTTCACCACTGCACATGCTCTTAGAGTAATATATATGAGGAGTAATTAAAAAAATATGAATTTGACGTACTTTGAGAGTAATATGAGTAATTAAAAAAATGAATATGACGCTTTTTGACTCACTTTGTAATGGGTAAAAAAATGGGTCTGGTTTAAATCTGCTCAATCCACAGATAAAAAATCACTCAACTCACAGTTTCAATCCACGTATGGATTCATATGTCAATTCACAATATATTAACTGAAAATTTTTAGTCGATGTTTTTCAACTATATATTTTTAAAATTAAAAAAGAATTCAAAATTTTGTATTGGAGATTATTTTTATTTTTTGAATTTTTAAAAATAATTCAATGTGAGAGTTGATGGGAGAGAAAAGTGGGTATATCCTGAGGTTTTCCCTTTATTTATCCATTTTATGATATTATTATATACCCACTTGACCCGTAATCCACTATATCCATATTTAAGTTGGTGAAAAAAAATCAAAACTAAGTTTTACCCGCGGGTTACGAGGATTCAATATGCCACCCTAATCCTAAAGTAACTTTTTACATTCTTCCTTCATTTACTTAATATTGACACTTTATTATTAATTGATTTTTATGCAACTATAATGTATAGAGATAATTGAATAGAGATTGAAAAAACTAGTGAACAAACCGAAATGATCTTCCTTTTCCATAAATTGAATTGTGGCAATTTTAAAAAATAGAATTAAATGAAAAGTTTGACGATATTAAGAAAATTTTACGTTTTGACATACTAGAATGGAATGGTCGTAGGAGTTATTTAAATTGGGGGATATGACGTAATTACTTTTTCTCCGGGTCAGTTTTAAAAAAGATGTTGAAACTCAAAGACCATTATGCAAATATACAGAAAAATAGTGATATGGTTCTCCTTGCGAAAACTCTGGTACTCTTTGCTTAAACCGTTAGATTAGATTAGTGCTTAGAACCGTTAGGATTCTTTGTGTTAAATTTGGTTCAACCAGTGCTTCAGTTATGTGGAATTCGAACCTTGTGTTAGTGAAACTCATAAAGTTGTGTTTATGACTAGAATTCATTTGTGTCTTCTTCATTTTAAGAAGCTCCTTTTCACAAAAGTTGATCGAAGCACTCTCTTGAAATGAAGAAGACACAAATGAAGTCTAGTCACAAACACAACTTTATGAGTTTCACTAACACAAGGTTCGAATTCCACAGAACTCAAACACTAGTTGCACCAAAATTAACATAAAGAATCCTAACGGTTCTAAACACTAATCTTAAATGGACAAATCTAACGGTTTAAGCAAAGAGTATATATTCAAAATCTGAATATATGATGTATAAAATGGTGAATAAATTCGTCCATGAACTCCCCTATTTATCGGCAGGAGTTCAGCCAATAAAAATCATAAAGAAGACATGATTTTGTAATTTCCGTCAGAAACTGGAAAGACTTATGACAGTTTTAAGAAATTAAAACCATATCTAACTATAATACCTAATTTAAGTATAAATTATGACCATATTAATCCAAGTAAATCAATCTAAATATTGGTTGAATTCTTGAATGAATCTGCCATATCTAAATTTATCATGTCTAATTCTAATAAAATCAAAACTGAATATTCTAAACTCTAAAATAAAGGCATGGCCGAAATTAGATCTTCCAACTCCAACATGGCCGAGTTAATGGGCCTTATTCTAAAGTGAAATAAATTACAATGATCATAGTACCTAACAAAAACACCCAGTGAGAAAAGGAGTATATTGTTCTTCATGATGTTTTCACTATTTCGAAACTCTTGAACAATTAATCCAAGACATTTTTGATTTATTCTTCAACTCTTCATCATGAACCTGATCAATCAAAGCATTCAACGCTGCATTTCTAAGTTTCATTCACGCCCTACTCATAGAACCAGCAATGTCACTTAGAGGATCCCGAACATATCTATAGAAAGTGTGATCAAGCTTTGGCATGACTTCATATATAGAGGTAGCTTTGACATTCCTATCATATGAATCTCCTTCCAAAGACTCTGGATCGCGGAATTTTAAGAAGTACTCTTCACAAATGTTAATCGAAGCACCCTCTTGAAATCAAGAAGACAGAGACGAAGTCTAGTTAAGAACACAACTTTATGAACTTCACTAACGCACGGGCTGAATTCCATAGAGCCCAAGCACTAGTTGCATCAAAATTAATGTAAAGAATTCTAACGGTTCTAAGCACTAATCTTAAATGGACATACCTAACAGTTTACGCAAAGAGTACAAACTCAAATTCTGAATATATGATGTATATACTTTTTGGACAACCCCCCCCCCCCCCTCCCTTGGCAGCTATTTTTTTTGCCCCGATAGTAGTTATTTTTCGATTTGCCAAAATAGATATGTAAGTGTCCAGTGTAAGGTGATTTTTACATAGCAACTATTAAGTAACAACTTCTACATGTTATTTTTACATAGCAGCTATTAAGTAACAACGCATGTTGCGCTATTTTTTCCAGCAGTGGTATATTTAACAGCTGCTTTGCGTGGCATCTATTTTTTACCCCTGTAGCAGCTATTTTCTGATTTTCCAAAAGAGGTTTCTAAGTGTGCGGTGCAATGTAAATATAACCTAGCAGTTATTATAGTAACAACTTTAACACATGGCGTGGAAGCTATTTTGAAAAAAAGATGCTACATATTGCAGTTGTTCAAAAGAAAACAGCTACATATTGCAACTATTTTTTTAAAAAAAAGTGCTATAATTTTTTTTGTAATTCTAGATAAATAAATAAAAACCACTGCTCCACTTTTGTGTTTCTCTGTAAATTATTAATATAAATAAAATTCCTTCGACTTCGTATTCTTCAACAAAAGCACGTTTTCCTTCCACAACAATCTCCCACCTAGGATCGTAAGGATTCCTTACACAGAAAACCTGGTGCGCTTGGAAGGTCAATATGAAATGATCATCCTTCCAACCGACCTGATTCCTGTCGACAAGGGTAAAACTAAAATCCGCAGTCTGCTGACCATTGTTGAAATGAATCCATTCACATTTTAAAACGTGACTCTTGTAGTCACATAGTCAAGCTCCCAGATATTTGAAATTGTTCCATAGTAACACTGATGAGCGTACATAGGACTATTTTCACTTCAATTACTGACATGCAAAGCTTCAGACACGAGATAAACTAAATTATTATGAGATACAACCAAATCATCCACTGCTTTTGAGCCGAAAGTAAAATTGTTGATGCCTTACCATCCATAAGAAAGTATAGTACTAATTGGTCTACGAGCCAACCATTTAACTTTCATAGGATGATCGCCCACAGCTACGTGATCGCACAAGCATGATGCAAAAGTCCCACTATGTAATTTTAGAACCTGAGCTTCATTGAAATTTGGGTTGGTGACTCTAATGACATCCAAATGAATTTCTATATATGGGACAACGTCTTCAGGATTTCGAAGAACATATAGATTGGCAGTACATAAATATTTCACGATATCGTCCCTCATGTCAATGAGTTGGAACTCCAACCGAATCAACCTCTTTCAAATAATCAGTACATAACTCTATGACCTCCTTTGCCACATACCTCTGTACAATACTTGCATCAGGCCTGTACTGATTCTTCACAAAATGCTTCAATATTTTCATGTACCTCTCAAATGGGTACATCTACCTCAAAAACATAGACCACAAACCTTTATCCCCCTCACGAGATGAACACACAAGTGGACCATTATGTCAAATAATGAGGGAGGGGAGGGGGAATACATTTCCATCCAGCACAAGACTTCTACAATCATTGATTGCAACCGGTCCAACTTCGAGGCACTAATGTTTTTGCTACAAATGGACTTGAAAAACAAACATAGCTTCGTAATGAACAATCTTACATGGGATGAAAATAACGAGCAACTCACAATTGCATTCAATTCCTGCATGAGATTGTGACAGTCATGAGAATTCGACCCAACCAATTTCAACTCCTCAACTGACACACATACACTGATGTTGGATGAATACGCTGACGGAACCTTAACACTACTAAGTGTCTCACAGAATAATTTCTTCTCCGATTGAGACATAAAATAGCAAGCAAGTGGAAAATAACAATTTTTTATCGAAACTCACTGACCCTAAGTTCTTCTTAATTCCAAGGGTATTCAACAACATCCTAATCAAAGAGTCACACACATTCTTCTCAATGTGCATCACATCGAGACAATGTCTAACATCCAAATGTTCCAATAGGGAAATCTGGAAAAAAATGGAACATTTCTTCCAACTCCCATCCACGGGCACTTTAAATTTCTTCTATCCGAAGACATTGGGGAAATTCTTCACTATTTTGAATATCTAAGTGCCTGTTCGTGCAACAAGTGTTCCTCTATCCTGTACTTCCCTATTGAACCATTTTTTGCCAATCGCCATGGATGGTAATTCGGTAGAAACCTATGATGACCTTGATATACAATTTTACAACCAAACTTCAATTGGTGATAATTAGTCTCCTTCTCACACACGGGACAAGTCAAGTGACCTTTCACTGAGTAATCGGACAAATTACCATAGGCAGGCAAATCATTAATAGAGCAAAATAACATCAAAATTCAATGTACAAAAATCTTCTACACTACCGTCATATGTTCGAACACCCTCATTTAATAGATTCAAAAAATCCTTGACAAGAGTAAAAAGATACATATCCATGTCATTATCCGGTTGCTTAGGACCAAAAATCATCCCAGATAACAACACATACTTACGTTTCACTGTCAACCATGATGGAAAGTTGTATATAACCAACACAACATGCCATGAACTATGTGTACTACTCATATTGCTAAATGGATTCATTCCATCAAGACGAAAGCCTAACCTCAAATACTGAGATTCTGAGCCAAACTTGGGGTAAAGAGCATCAATTTTTTTCATTGCTCACCATCCGACGTATGTCTAATCACATCATCCACCGGTCGATCCCTCTTCGCATGCCAGTTCAACAATTTTCCATCTTCCTTACACACAAATAACTTATGCAATCGGGGAACGATAGAGAGGTAGCACATCACTTTTGTCATTGTTTTTTTCTTCGATTTAGTTAACAATTAATACCCAATAAAATTGCAACCCTCTTCAACTTGTAGCAAGACTCACCACATACCCAACACGTTTCTCAATATTCATCATCTTTTCCCCCGATACAACATACAATAATTTGGGAAAGCATGTATTTTTTTTCAATTCCAATCTTTCCCACTTGCATAATTAAAAAATACATGCTTGTATTTTAATTTAACTTCTTCATCAATTGACTAGAAATGGGAGAAAATCCTTCAAATTTGATCGTTTGTGTGATTTTAAAGAAATGGGCGCATTTTTAAAAATATATACAGTGGGTTCTGAAATTGGAACCCACTTGTATAATTAATGTCCAACAGGTAAATAGTCTTCTCAGCTAGGAACTTGGAACTGAAATCATTTACGAGTTCGGAAATCTTTCGGCTTTTAGTACAAGGTTGGGACAACCAGTTACGAACTAATAAGTTATATCAGGTCCAGGTTCCCAGCTCATAACTATTGTCATTTAAAGGCAGTTTGACAAAACTGCCTTTAATTAGAGCTAATTAAAGGCGGTTATGACATTAACTACCTTTAATTAATGCTAATTAAAGACAGTTATGAAATTGCCTTAATTGTTTTTTAACCGCTTTTGATTGATTTTGGCGAGCCACGACAAGGGTTCCGAGCCCCTTCACTAGTGTAGTTTCGCGTTTTTCCCCTGGAATCGCCTTCTATTTCCGCCTTTATTAGGATTATCTCCACTAGTGACCTCACTTTGGTACGACACCTTGGTGTTCTAAATGCATGTAATTATTTGATTTTCAAATCATATTATTTGGTTTTTATTAATTGCACATGTATTTAAAATAACTGTTTTTTGTTTGTGATTTTGTACATGCTGAGGGACGTTGTACCACTCCCACCAACTCTGAAGACCACAGTTGTGCTGAGGTGCTATGAGAGAGAGTGGCGCATGAACTACTTGGGGAATAGGAAATTCAAGGCCCTGTGTGTTTTCTGAGTTCTTTGCCGACAACCGCTTACGCATTGGGGACACCTTATTCTTAGAGCTCATAAAAATCCGGGGGCTATTGCCTTCAAGTTCATCACAATCTGAGCTAATTGATCTTATTGCCATATTTGTGTTTTTGAACAAAAATATTTCTATTTGAATTTATGTACTAATTTAAAGGAGATTTTTATTGCTACTGTTTTTTAATAATTAAAGTACCTAACTATTGGAAAAATAATTGATTGTATGTCATTTCAAATAAAATAATTGAGTGTATGTGATTTTATCTGTGCATGATTTTAAAAATTATTTTCAATTGTACCATTCAGCACCATTTTCTATACATAATTTAAAAGATTAATTTATTTTTTTGGTACCCAATATATATCGCAATACCATCTTTTGGCCTCCGATGCAAATAACGTGTATATATCCAGCAACCAAAAAATACAAAATCATTTGTTTTGTCTCTGAAGGTAGTTTTCAGGTAAAGCCAATGGCAAAATCGGCTGAAAATCTGTAAAATGTTCCGATCAGTAATGTTCTACTGTAATTCTTTTAGTCTGAGAACCGAAATAAAAAATCTTGCAACTTTTAATTGTACTTGTTTATACTACAGTTCTAGAACTGGTAAAAACCATAGTTGTATGTGCTCAAGAATTGCAGTTAAAACACTACTATATAGTTGTGATGGCTAAGTTCCCTCCGGCTAGTATTCCATTGGTTGCAAGTGGGTATACAAAATCAAGTACCATTCAGATGGGACGGTTGAGTTCCTAAAAGTTCATCTCGTTATCTTTGATAATCATCGGATCCAGGCCATTAACCTTAACGAGGCCTTCTCTCTTGTCGCCAACGGTCACTGCTCGAGTAATTATGTGTTTGATAGACAAGATTGATGATTGAGATATGATAGGATATAATTGAGATGTGATATGATTGATAAATATTCACTTTCCTTTTATTCTTATTCTTGTAACTTATGTTTTAAATCATGTTGATTAATAAGCTATGCATCAAACATTCAGCCTTTAAATGGTATGAGAGCCTCTTTGATCTTGGGCTCTAATCCCCTCTCTCCCCCCTCTTTATATATATACACACTATTGTGATTTATGGGGGACCCTCTGCTATTTTATTTGCTAATGATTTTTCCTACTATGCTATTTTCGATGTTGATCATTCTTGACTCTCGTGGTTTTACATATTGCGGCACAAATTTGATTTTTTTATCGTCACTTTGAAGCATTTGTGGAAAACTAGTTCTCTTCCACAATTAAGGTTTTATTACTTTCAGACAAAAAACATTCATCATTAAATTTATTGCCACTATACTCTTGAGCATAATGGTCGGACCTAAGGTAAGCACCTTCACATTGTAGAAATGGGCTTGTTTTATGTCACATGTCCCTCTCTCGCATTGGCCATATACTTTTGCTACAACCACTTATACCATCAACCAGTTACCCACTTTGTTCTTGGAGAACGATCATCATTTGAGGTTAATAATGTTTGGGTTCCCATATACACCAACTTTCATTAATTTTATTGTCGTGTGTAATATTATTTTCATTCATATGTGACTCACAAATTTGCTCCTTGTATTTTGTACTGCATCTTTATTGGCTGGTGCAAATCCCGGTACAAAGGATATCGTGGTTTGGATCCTATGTCTCAGAATATTTGTGTCACCAGACATGCTCGGTTTGATGATGCTTTCTTTCCCTATGCTGGTGGTTCCGAATCAGTATTTTCGTTCTCTCTGGATGCCTCTACTTTATTTAATCTTGTTGATTCAGTGTTTGCATCTACACATGCACCTATCTCTATGGATATTCATGCTTCTTCCTAGGTGGCATGTCCGGTAACACCGCCTTGTTCGATATGTTTATCTTATTTGACGACACCAATCTCCTTAACGCCTATGACTCGGACCACTTCACCTTTGACCCATGCTCGCACCATTACTCTCTAAATTCTCCCATCAGTGTCATTGATGCCCCTCTTAAACCAACTCTCACTCGCACACACCAGATAATCACCAAGGCTATGGATGGTTCTCGATGCCCTCGGTCTTTCCCTAATTATGAGGTGTTTAGTTTATGGCCGCCCTAGTTACCCAAACCAAGCTTGAGGACTATAGTGTGGCTCTTCAAGATCCTCGATGGGTTTTGACCATGGATGAGGAAATGACTGCTCTTCACCACATGCAAACTTAGGATTTGGTGCCTCGCCTTGTAGATGTGAATGTTGTTAGCTCCAAAAGGGTGATTCGTCACGAATATCAGTCTGGTGGTAGTATTGATTGCTACAAGGATCGACTAGTGGCACAAGGCTTCTATCAAATTCTAGGGTTCGATTTTAACCACGCCTCCAGCCCCGCAGTGATGGCACCCACTGTTCTTAGTGTCCTTTTATTGCTACCGTATGTCATTTTCCCCCTTCATCTCTAGGATGTCAAAAATGCGTTTCTCAATGGTGTGCTTTCCGCCTTGGTCTATGTGGCCCAACCAATTGGTTACAAGAATGATGCCCATCCTTTTTAATTATGTCTGTTTCCCGTGAAAAGCTATTGATGGCTTCGAGCAGACATTCAATCTTTACATTATGGTACCCTGGAAAACCATATAATTTTCCATCAAATAGTTACCACCCTCAAATAAATTACAAGGGAATGTAAATATTTTATCATTCTTTATCCAAAACTTGAGGGACGTAAATGTAATTTACTAAATCTTGTTCTTTTCAATTTCACTACCTTTAATCAATTCAATGCAATTAATTCAATTTTAATCTAATAAAATTTAACTAATTTCTTAAGATAAAGTATGTTTATAACCCTATATACCCTATATTTATTTTTAAGTGTCAGTATAACTCTCAAATTTTTGAAAGTGCCAAAATAACCTTATGTTTCCATCGAAAAATTTGAAATAACCCATTCTGGTATGTTTTGGCCGGAATTCATGAAAAAAGATGGTTTTGCCCCTCTTTAAATAACCAAAAAGTTGAAAAACATGGAATGATAGTTATGCGCATCAAATGATTAATACCCTCATTTTTTTTATTCTCGCCCGAAGGATAACCTTTTGTCTTCCTCCCCCCAAAACTACCACCAACCCGTAACTCCCTTTTTTAATTCTCGACGGTATCAGCGTAGCAGAGCTTCTTTCTTATTGGAGGTGTATCGGTTAGAGGATCGCAATGGACGCGAAGCAGAGGCGACAAAATTGACGGTTTCAAGGCGAGTGAATTGTAATACTAACAAAAATGCTAAGTTGATCAAAATTTCCACCCAATATGCTTGATTGATGTGATTTTGAGTATAAATTTGTGCCATTTTTATTGTTTTTGTTAATTCGTATGAATATTGGGTAGATTAGGTTTAGAACAAGGAGTTTGTGTTCGTTTTGTTAATTTTCTCTGAAATTATGTTTGGATCGATGGCCTTTGGTGTTGGTTTTGTGTACTTGTGTTGTTGTCATAACCTATGCCTAGGCTAGTGTAATGTTTTTGTGTTTTTGAACCTAGGTTTCAATATTGTTGGGTTTTGTATGAACATGGGAGAGCGGGTTGATGTTGATGTGCTCGGTGGGTGTGTGATAATGTTTTATACTACATTGCAATGATTGAATAATGTGATTTTGCTCAAATTGCTGAACCGTGGGTGTTTATTTATTTGTCATTATGAATTTGATTCTAAATGTTTGAAAATTTGTTCAATTTTAGTATCAAGTTAGAGTATATAAAAAGATTTGATCTAATCTAATTTTGAATATGTATTTGATTGTTGTAGGATGAATTAGATCCTCTGTACACGACCTCTCTAATATATGTCTATCATATTAGCTTAGCAACTTTGGAATGTGTTATTTTTGTTGGTTGAAGTTTCGTAGTAAGTACTGATCCAACCTTATGTTTTAATTTGTTTAACTAATATTACCTTGTTTTTTAAAAATATTTTGATCTGACCTTATGTTTTTTAAAAATACACTGATATAACCTTTTACTTTTTTTAAAAAAAATGTACTGATCTAACCCTATATTTTTTAAAATGTGCTGATCTAACCTTATATTTTTATAGGGTAAAATAGCCAATTTTTTAAAAAGAAAACTAAACTGGGGTATTTTGGTCATTTCAAGGATAGTCAACGCTGAATTTTTCCATAGTCAACATCGACAGGGTTATTTCAGCACTTTTAACAAAAATTTAGGAATATTTTGTAACTTTCGAAAAGTTGAGGATTATATTGACACTTTTGAATTAAATATAGGTTATATATTAACCCACTTTACCCTTTAAAAAAAATCTATATCTATTATAACTATATTTCAGGTTACTTAAAATTAAACCAATCTAGTTTAATTTGATAATATTGAATTAAGCTTATTCCATTTTAATTCATTTCAAATTTGACAAACAAAAAATACTCTCTCTGCCGCTCTACAAATGTCATACTTACTTTATTTGGTGCGTTTTTAATTAGTATCTTGTTTTTATAACAAAAAAATTGAATGTTAAAAAATAAAAGTGAAATTATTTTTAATTAACAAATCAGTTTTATACTATTTCAACTACTTTAAAAAATAATCATTTTTTATAGTAAGCCAATTATTGGAGGGAGTACATAGTTTTCAATTTTCCACGTTCACGTGGTCAATGTACTCATTTTTGTCACCGCTCAAACTGATAGGCAGGCGGTCCTAGAAAATGCAAGGCTCTGGTTATCACGTACACATCCATCTTTGGCGTCGTTTGGCGAATAGTCATACCACATGCCAAAAACATGTGCTAGCTCCATCCATCAGTCTCTTGAATCACACTAAACACTAAACACTAAACACAACAAAGACAATGTCCTGTTTACCGCGATCAGTCTCGATCAGTCTAGTTAAATCACAAATTTCACTATTTGACATTATATATCTATTAAACTTTGATCGTTTAAATAGATATATAAGTAACAATATTATTGTATGTGATATTGTTGAATTTGTCGTAATAAGTAGTTGTAAAGTCCATATTTAGTTAATTGGCGATTTGTGAAAATTATGCAAATATGGAATAGTTTATGTTGAAACATCAAAGAAGAAAATCCATGCGATATGAGGAAGTTATTGAAGAACTCCGTGTAAGATATATTCTGTCCAAGACTGAGAGATTGGAGAATATATCAATTCTTAAATCTATGGGATTTGATTGGATTTAATGAAATTGGAATTGATTTGATATATCCTTTTCGCATAGAATTTGATTTGATTGGATGAAATATATTTTAATTCCTTTCTTTAAAAGATTGGATTTGGAAATTCCCATTTCCAAGTGATTTGATTGAAATCAAAATTTGAGATGGAGAAGGAATTATTCTCGTACAAAGATTGATGCGTACGACTGGTATAAATATTAAGACAATTCGGCTGATCTACTTACGGATTTAATTGAAGAAAATGTGCATCCAACTTTTCATATATTTTGAGAGTACTCAAGAGTTATTCGACTGTGTTCCAACATGATCTTAAATTGTTGATCAAGTTCATAATCATATACCTTAATTCTCGGGAGGAGGAGATTTAGCGTCGACGAATTTCGAGGTCAGAGGGAGTCTGATCAAGGTGGATCAGTAGCAAGGGGAGCTTGCGGAATCCACGTGTTATAATTAGCTAAGAGAAGTATAATTGTATGGTGTACTTTGTATTGTATCTTTCTGATTAGTGAATTTATTCTAAAATGGACTAGACCCCTCAGATGTAGGTGATTACACCGAATTGCACAACCAAATCTCATGTGTTAACTTTTATGCTTTAATGTACTTAGTTTAAGTTGGAAGCAAATTAATTGGATTAATTTAGAAATTTGGTAAAACTAGAATTTCATTTGGTATCAGAGTTGAGTCACTAGTGTTTACCTTGGTTTTGACAAGGGAAGTGTGATCCGGTTCTACCAATGGCGACCAAAGAAGGATGGTATGAATCATCTCACAAAAACTCTGTATTGTGGAATTTAGATTTTCAACTAAACGAGAGATTTTGCAAACCCTAGCATAGCCGCACGAATTGATCAAAGTTAACCCTCAAGATCTTGAACAACTTGAGATTTATGAAGCTAACTAGATCGCGAGATTAGTTCACAAATCAAAGGTATTGACACTTAATTAACCCGCAGGATTAAGCAACAATGAAGAACGCTAGCAAACAAAGAGTATGAACTCAAAATTTTGAATATATGATTGATAAAAGGTGTTGAAAAACTCGGCCAACCCTAACTATTTATGGGGTTCGATTTGGGCCTAAAACCTTTATCACAAATAGAAACTGAATCAACTTATGGAAACTTTAAGAAGGTAAAATCATATCTAACTAGAATTCCTTAAATACATGGAGATATGGCCGATATCATCAAGACATGCTCTTGAATGGATATTTCCTTATCTAATCTTACCAAATCTAATTCTAGTCAGAATAAAACTGAATATTCTAAACCCTAATGGACCATATTTTGAAATTAAGCTCTTCAAAGCTCACGTGGCCGTACTTAACATCTAAAATCCAAAATGAAATAATTTTACAATAGTTTATAACAATCACACAACCTCATTAAAAACCTGGTGGGAAAAAAAGTATAGTGTTCTTCATTATGTCTTCACTTCCGTGATACTCTTGAACAATTATTCTAAGAACTTGTCGATGTTGATTTCTTCATTAATTCTTCATCATGAAGGCGATCCATCAAAGCATTTAAAGCAACATCTCTAAGCTTCATTCTTACCCTAGTCATAGGACTTGTCATGTCACTTAGAGGATTCCAACATAACCTTTAAATGTTTGATCAAATCGTGGAATGTCGTCATCTATGGAGGTAGTAATCTCTGCATCTCCATCAAAGAAGCTTTTGTGTCTTGGACACCATTGTTGGAAGGAACAGACTACAATTATAGGAAGGCTAGGATGTGAGTGTTTATAAACTCTATGGATGAACATGCTTGCTACTATGTTAAAATAGAATGGAAGCCCCCAGTTTTTGAAAGTTTTGAAGGACCATAATCTAGTTCTAAAGAGCCAACAAATAAACCCAAAGAATTATGGTCACCTGATGAACAAAAGGCGAGTTTGACGAACTCCAGAGCACTAAATGTCATTTCACTGCAGTAAATGAAAATCAATTCAAACTCGTCTCAACATGCCATCAAGCAAAGAAATCTTTGGATATTCTGGAAATCGTGCATGAAGGAACAAGCTGGGTACGATAATTAAAGCTACAAAATTTGAAGAGCTAAAGATGGAAGAAGATGAGACCATTTTCATGTTCAATGGGAAACTCAAAGACATCACTAATATGGCACATCAATTGGGAAAAACTTATAAATAATCCAAGTTGGTGAAAAGGAATTTATAATCACTTCCCAAGAGATTGTCCATGAAAGTAGCCGCAATAGAAAAAGCAAGGTCTGTGACCACAATGAAGTTAGATGATCTGATAGGATCACCGCAAACCAATGAGATGATGTTGGAACATCCAACAAAGAAGATAAAAAAAAGAGTTGGCATTCAAAGCTTCGTCATCAAGAAACAATCATGAAGAGGATAATGATGATTTTCATGAAGAACTTGCTCTTATCACAAAATATTTGTCAAGGATGCTGAAGAAAGTTGCAAATAAAAACTCCCAGGAAAGATTTAATGGGAATAGACCACAAGATCAAGACTGTAATAATAATCGTGGACCACGAATGGAGCAAACTAATCAACAGTTCTAAAAGAATCAAAATGGCGAATCCAGGAAATTAGAAAGAGTTAAATGCAAAGAATGTGAGGGGTATGGACTTATTCAAGTTGAATGTACCAATACACGTAATAATCAAGGTAAATCATATGTTACCTCATGGAGTGAAGATGAAGAAGAGAAGAATCAAGAAGAGGAACTGATCAGCAACTATGTTGCTTTCAGAACAAAACTTCATGGAAACTTAGAAAATGATGTCGCATGTTCCAACATGGTTAAGGAAACTGAAGTTCTATGTTCCAACACGTAGAATGAATAATCCTCCAGTAATGATGAAGATATGAGGGTGAATGATGAATATGTTTATGTTACATATGAAAAAATGTACGAGGTGTGGCTAAAAGTACTTAATGATAACAAACTCTTAAAAAGGGAGTAAACCATTTTAGTCGAAGAAGGAAAAAAGATTGCCACTCTGGTTGAACATCTTAGGAAGGAAAATGAGTTGTTGGTGTTGAATCTGAGTTCAATGACAAGAAGGTTTGAAGTTGCTGAGACAACTACTAAAAGACTAAATTCTAGAAAAATAAAAATTGGATCATATTCTCAATATGGGGCAGAGTTCTGGAAATCGACAAGGGATAGGCTATGAAAGACCATCCACAAGCACTGGAGATTTCAAATTAGAGGTTCAAATCATGAAGAGAAAATTTTTCAAAATACGTCAACGAAAAGCTCTAATATGTGGTTACTGTACCTATCAAGGTCATGCAGAAGATCATTGCTTTAAACTTCTCAGAGATATTATGAATAGATGACAACTATCAGCATGTTCCAACATAGATTAAGTCCAACAATCAAAGATGGTTAGAAAGGTATGGATTCCCAAAACCCCTAATATGTGCCTTATTACTCTTACTTCTCTTATTGCACACTCTAGGGATTCGTGGTACTTTGATAGTGGATGTTATAGACACATGACTGGATCCAAAGAGTATCTAAGGAAGATCATCCCATGTGATGGAGGGTTTGTTACCTTTGGTGATAAAAAGAAAAGCAAGTTAGTCAGAAAAGGTGAATTATCGATAAAGGGATTTCCAACCTTTACTAGTGTCCTATTGGTGGAATATATGAAGATCAATCTGTTGAGCATTAGGCAATTGAGTGATGAAAATATGACTGTGGAATTTCATAAAGAAAAGTGTACCGTGAAACATGGTAACGATAAATTACTTGTCGGCATTTAATCATCAGACAATTTCTATTCGTTGGAACAAGAAGTGAAGTATTTAAGTGCAACACAAGAGAAGGGGAGCCAGATTGAGAAGATCACTCGATTTCGTAGTGATCAAGGAAGAGATTTTGAAAATTCCCAGTAAAATGAGTTTTGTAATGATCTAGGTATTCAACGTGAATTTTCAGCACACATTACTCCATAACAAAATGACATCATGGAGAGGAAGAACAAGACCTTACAAGAGATGACTCGAGTTATGTTAAGTTAGAAAGGAATTCACAAGTAATGGTGGGCTGAAGTTGTCAGTAATGCATGCTACATGATAAATTGAGTATATCTCTGACCATTTACCAACAAGACCTCATACAAAATCTGGAAGGGCATGAAGCCAAATGTATCGTATATTCATGTGTTCGGAAGCAAGTGCTACATTCTCAGAGATAGGGAAAAACTTGAAAATTTTGATAATCGCAGTGATGTTGGTATATTTCTTGGTTATTCGGTCAACAGCAGAGCCAATAGAGTTTACAATCTTCGTACTGATGTTGTTATGAAGTCTATCAATGTAGTGGTGGATGAATCTGATGAAATAGGGGAAAAAAATACCGAAGATGACAGATAAGATTCTCACCATGTTCCAACATAAGAAGATCTTTCAATTAAGGTGCACAACAATGTTGGAATATCAGATGAGGTAACTCCTGCAAATGAAAGTGATAACTCTTTTTTATTTTGATGATGTTAGAACACTAGTCTATACAGATCCTTCCCATGTTCCAACATCAGGTGAGACTGAACCAAGAAGAAAAAGAACTCCTTCAATTCCTTGAGTTACCTACAGAGAACTTGTTGGTTTCCAATACTTTCTCTCCCCCACTGAACCTAAGAATTACAAAGAAGCTCTCCTCGATGAATACTAGATTGCGGAAATGAAAGAAGAACTTGAGCATTTTCAACGCAATAATGTGTGGTTTCTTACACCTTGTTATAAAGGAGTTAATGATATAAGAACGAAATGGATCTTCAAGAACGTGTCCGGTGCTGAGGGAAATATTACTAGAAACAAGGCAAGGTTTGTAACTCGGGGATACATTCAGGTTGCAGGGGTCGACTTTAATGAGACATTTGCCCCAGTTAGTCAGGAATTCTTCAACAAGGCATCATAAGAGTGTTATGTTCAATGGGTACACCGGAAATGCACCGCAACCAAGGTGTTGAACCCCGATTCTTTACTTGATTTGCATTTTGGATACATATTGGATTAATTCCACCCGCGTTGTTTACATAACTTAATTACAATGGATAGTCCAACCCACCCAGATGAAGTAATAAAATTTTATGCAAACTTGAGAAAGTTCGGGGACAATGATAGGGTAACCAAGATTAATTGAATTACCGTGATTGTTACTAGATTCATAATAATGGTGTATTACAGTGCCCCTGGATTGACCCTAGATTTTTAGCCCCCGCTGTCCCGGATGACTCTTATGAGATTTTTCATCAATAATCTTGGCCAGCTAAGACAAACTTCCAACCACCGTGTCCCATAAAAATGAGGCGTAAGTATTTTAGAATACAGGGTGACAGGGCTTAGTAACCGGACATATATGCTTTGTTGGTGTTGACCATAGAGCCACTAGTGCAGAAATGCCTATTTTAGGAGGTTATATTGGACTAGGGAAGCCACTTTAAAGGTGACTTATATGGCCTTTGATCGTCATCGATCAAAAGCGATTCCCGGAACCGCCTTTAAAATGGACCACCAAAGGCGGTTATTTTATGCCTTTGACTACGTTGGTTGAACTGCCTTCTCGAGGTTACGAGTTCAAAACTAAAGCTCTATGTTTGGAATGTATTGGATCCTCGGGTGTAGATAAGAAGTTCCGAGTGTGGAACTGCTTGTAGGCTCTTGCACCGACCTTTTTTGGCCTTTCTAGTAAGTTCCTAAGTCGTACGTCATTATTGGTCCACTTATGGATTTTGACTCGTATGATTGATTTAATTTCTATTTATGTTCCGTAGTCAGAATATATTTCGTGTCATGAGTTACGACATCGTAACTAGTACATCGGCTCTTTAGAATCCATGCACAAGAAGCTAGGAGACTAAATCCAGACTCAGAACTTAATCGGATAAAGAGCTATAAATCTACTT
>JAULKM010117656.1:0-36748 GCA_032355605.1 Rubia tinctorum | reverse complement strand
CCCGCCCCCCCCCCGTGAACAGTTGTATATCTCTAGGAGAATATTTTGTAATCTGTTAGTTAGCTGTAGAAAATCAATCTATAGCAATTAGATGGTCTGTCACAATCCTTTTCATCTAGGGGTTTAGACATGTACTCTATTTATACGAATAATTATCAATAAAGAAAACAACACCTTCAATCATAACAATACATGCTTCACAAGATGAGAGATCGAGGTTCAATTCCCACTAGGAACTTCTTTTTTAATGAATTTATATTCTTGAGATACTGTAGATTTTTTGTTGATGTTTGAATTTTTTTTCCTCTTATGTTGATGTTTTTCATTATTCATGTGAGATTTAGTTGATATTAGTTGTTTTTTTGTGATATGAGTTGATGTTATTAAAAAAAATTAAAAAATTCTAATGTTGATGTCTCTCATTTTTTGATTGAGGTTTAGGTGATAGGAGTTTATATTTGTAGTGTCTTTTTTCTCATGTTGATTTTTTTTATTTTCTGGATGAGGTTTAGAAGTTAGGAGTTCATGTTTGGTACTCCCTCTGTCCCAATTCAAGCTGCAATTTAACTATTCATTTAGTCAAAACATCTTAACTTTGACCCTAAAATTGAATAGGTCTATACGTATAAATATTATTGAGTGATACCTTATTAGATTTGTTATGACATATATTTTCATAATATCAACTTTTTACAAGTTTTTATTATTCTTAATAAAAGATATTAAGGATCAAACATTTTTTGAGTCAACTACTGAAAGTCAAAGTGTGCAGTTTGAATTGGGACAGAGGGAGAGTTTTAGCATGATATATATGTTGATATTTGTAGTTTTTTTATTTTAAAAAATTGTTGATGTTTCATGATTTCCAGAGGGAGAATTTATAGTCTTAATGTACCGTAATTTTTTGGTTGATGTTTTCAGATTTTTCTCTCATATTGATGTTTTTCATTTTTCGCGTGAGTTTTAATTGATAGGAGTTGAAGTTTTGTAGTTTTTTTGGTGATGTGGATTGATATTTGTAGTTTTTTTAAAAAATTATCTCATGTTGATGTTTTTTCATTTTTCGGTTGAGGTTTAGGTCATGGGAGTTGATGTTTGCAGTGTCTTTTTTTCATTTTGATGTTTTTCATTTCCTGGATGAGGTTTAGGTGTTCGGAGTTCATATTTGTAACTTTTGGGTGATATAGGTTGATATATTTAGTTTTTAAAAAAATGTTGATGTTTTATGATTTTCAAAGTGAAGAATTTATACTCTTGAGATACCGTAGTTTTTTGGTTGATTTTTTTTATCTTTTTTTCTCTCATGTTGATGTTTTCCATTTTTTGGATGAGTTTTAGTTGATACGAGTCGATGTTTTGTAATATTTTTAGGGTTATATGGGTTGATATTTTAAGTTTTTTTCCCTCTCATGTTGATATTTTTCATTTTTAGGTGAGTTTTAGGTGATATGAGTTGATATTTGTAGCTTTTTTGGTGATATGCTTGATGCTTTGTTGTGTTTTTTCCCTTATATTGATTTTTTTTCCATTTTCCGGATAATATTTAGATGGTAGGAATTGATGTTTTAAGCTTTTGGATGATATGAGTTGATGCTCGTAGTTTTTTTTAAAACAAAATTGATAATTTAAGCTTTATTGATATTTTTATGATTTCCAGTTTATGAAATTTACGATCTTAGTTGTACTCGATGATTTTTCAATTTTTGTTGATTTTTATTTGATTTTTTTTATAGATTTTTTGTTGTAACTTTTAGTTGATATTTTATGATTTTCCATACGTTTATGTTTTTGCTATTTGTATCTGATGTTTATAATTTTCAATTCGATGATCATATTGAGTTTTTGCATTTTTGAAGTACTTTTTTTTGTAGAGTGCAGTTTGCGGGAAAATGATTGTTAAAAATTGGACAAAAACCCATGGGAAAAATATTAAAGATAGGTCCATGTAAAATTATTAGAGACATTTCCTTGTAAAATTATTAGAAGTAGATTCATGGAGTTAGAATGGAGTTAAAATTGCATGAAAATTATTGTCTAAAATTTAGCTTGCCTCACGTGAGAACATCTTGCTAGCCTATTACCTTTAAACGGAAAAATAAAAAGAGAATAAAAAGCTATCCTAACAACCCGAATATACTTTATTACATTCATTTTCAAACTACAAAATTTTGCACGTCTCTATCAAAATATTCAAGATAATGCTAATTAATTTATCTCTTCCTGATTGCTTAAGGAGAATCTCATTTATAAATTAGTAGGCCCTCCGTTTCACTGGAATTGACATGGTAGCCTTAGGTGTTTGAATTTAGGTGAATGAAATGTGTGGATGAAATTGAATTTAGAAAGGGAAAAGTAGAATGAGGGGATGAAATTGAAGGAATCTTGTCATAAAAGGAAAGTGTGCCAAATTCACAAAAATAACCAAAAAAGAAAAGTGTGACACTTCCAATGAAACGGATGGATGGAGTACAACAATATTTTGAATATATATGGCTAATTAAACGATATTTGCACGTAACGAATTACACAAAATTTTAGGTTAAATTGACTAACTGTTAAACAAAATTATTTTATAATTGATGTGATTAATGAAGTGATTTAATTTCAATTTTCAATTTAATTGTGTTGAATTTTAATTTATAACTTTAAAAAATTAAAAAATATTTCAATGTATAAATAATTATAATTAACACGATATAGTCGATATAACAAAACCCTTTATCAGCAAATTATGGTCCCCACTCCTCATAATTAATATATGGCTAATTAAACGACATTTGCACATAACAAATTATGGACCTCACTCCTCATAAAAAAATATACTTCATTCTAATTATATTTGCACTCTTACTTTTTTACACTATTTTTTATTAAAGTTTAATTATATATTTAAATAGATATATGTACAATAATATTATAACAATGAGTATATGATATTATTGAATTTATAAAAATATCAACTTTTTATTTGTTGTTATCATATAGGATAAATATATTAACGAACAAATATACTTTTTTAAATGATATGATAATGATTGTTACATAAATAGGGTTGGGACCGAGGGAGCATAACGAACTAAAAGTATATAATTCGTCGGGTGGCTTTACTTGTATTCGCGTGGCGAAGAATGTCACCTTAAATATACAAGGTTAGGCCAACAATCTTCTAATGGGTAACCCTCGTAAATCATTAAGTAACTGTTTGGCACCGTCTCAAATTTAATTAATTAATTTTTGAAATGAACCTTGGACTATTCATTGGATTATTATAAGTTCTAATGCCGGCGTGTTTTTTTTTCCTTTTCTTCAAGGCACTAGTGCATGGAGGACCATTTACCGCGGTGAAAGTAAGAGATGAAAAGCGGGTTTGACAAGTGTTCCAATCACGTGTTAATATATTACTGACACCAGATATTTAGGGCCAATCCAAATCCATTTGAGGTATAAGGTGAGAGTACTTTTTGGACTCTTCTTTAATAAATAGATTCTTCTTTTAAAATTATTTTGTATTTTAAATTTTTGTGAACATTTTCTTTGTAAAGGATCTTTCCACCTCAAGTTTAATGAGAAAATTGATAAAAATGTGTGCACCTTCTACTAAAAAATGGAGGGACTGTATATGATAGGATGAGAACATGCATAAAAAAAATTCCAGCAAATTCGGGTTCAGATCGATAAAATTTTATTAAAAATTATTTATTTATTAGTAAATGAACAAAATAAAAATGTTATCAATTAATAAAATAATATTAAATGGATATATAAACATTTTTTGTGAACGAATTTGATAAAAAAACATAATATAAATCTATTGATTTATATAGATATTAAATAAATAAATATGAATGAATGAATGAAAATTTAATACTCTTCTACAAATAATAATGAAAATTTTGTGTGCTCAATATTTATAACATAAATTAGGAGTGCAATATATATAAAAAGCCAAAAAGGAAATTGAGCCCAGTAAATCTTTGTTACGGTGCAGTTTCAGAATTTTTTAGAACTTGGGACAAGGATACTAGATTAGTTAACACACTATTTTACCCATTTCTTAAAAGTTTGGAAAGTCTTTTGTCATCTTCTCAACTTAAATACTATTCAATTTGTCTTAAATGTGTTTTTTCATCATTGGACCCTTGCTAACTTAAGTGTGCAATGCCTAAATGGTTTTAAAATTTTTGGACCCTTCCAAATTCCAGGCCAAATGTGGTCGCCCTCCCCGCACTAGGCTCGGACCGGCCATGTAGATATTCCACGACGCTTTCAAGTGCAGTGAGACATTTTTTTTTACTAACCACCTTGCGACTTCAAAATTCAAAAAAGTAGCAGAGCACAACCCTCAATATACACTTATGAACAAAAAAAAATTTCAGAGCAGGAAGGATTACGAGCTAATTTAATTGGCTTCCGATTTTGGAAGTGTTTTCGTTATACGAAAAATGATGAATTACAATTGTTTCTGAATTCAGAAAATAAGTTGGGTTCCAGTACATGATATGTTTTGATTAAAATAGCGATATTTGATCACATGTTTGAGGTTCTGTAGGTTGCGAAGTCAGGATTTGATTCTGATATGCGTGTATGTTCTGGGTTTTCTACTTCTATCTAGTTCTTGTCTCTTTTGCCGATTTGGAATATTTGGTGTTTAGTAATATGACATTTGTTTTGGATTGGAAAGTATCATATGAAATGTTGGTGAACCAACATCCGAAATTGGAATTGTTGGGAGGTCATTTATGTAATTCTCAAATATACAATATATAATACATATGGTTTCCTATACCACAATTAAGTAGATAGTGGTAGTAGGGATCATTCCACTGGAGAAGAAGGATTTTCCTAAAGGTTTATGAATACAAGATTGTGTGTGTGTGTATAGGTGGCTGGTTTGGTTGTATTGAAATACAAAACCACTAGATTATAGAGAAAGATTTTGCAAACAAATAAAAAGAGAGATTAAACACGAAAATGCGAAGTCTTGGGCACATTTGACATCCACTTCCAAACCATATAATGATTGTAGAACCATCACTCTATTTTAACCTCTTGATTACCTATAGTGGGGGAAAATCTCCTATTCTTGTTGAGTATAGCCATAAGAGTGAATTAAACATCTCTTCATAGTGCTCACTAATGACTGCCTTAGACGATCAATGCATAAAGTCATTCCATTAGCGGCATTATACACGAAGAATCAATAAACTTGATAATGCTTTAAAAATTTAACCAATTCATATACTTTCTAAGGATTATCAAAAAAGTTCAACACTCCAGACTTCTCCTTTACTTCTACTTCAAGAAAAACATGAAAAAAGTTCAACGTTCTCATATTCATCTAGTAATTCTTAACATGAAAAACATAACTAGAAAAACTAATTGCATGTTCTTGGACCATATATTAAAAGGAATGAATTAGCTACTTTCATCTTGACTCCTAACATGCTATCATACAAACAATCCATATTCACGCATTTCTAATCAATAAACACTACAAGAGAAATAAATTTTCATTTCGGCCTTTTTACCTCGATTATTCATTTTTGCCAAATAATTAAAAACAAAGTAAAAGATTTTTTTACTTCGAATAAAAAATAACAGAGGTAAAAGTTAGGCATTTACCGCGGTTATTTTTTTATCGAAGTAATAGGTTATGAAATCGAAGTAACTGAACTAACCGAATGGTATGCAACATCACTGGCGTTGTATAATGAAATGGTAGACTTCGCATTATGTGTCGTATTACCGAAATCATATGTGATAGAGGTCTGGTGTCGGTTATTATTCCAAAAAAAAATGTTCATTAAAAAATTGTGGTTTTAATTTTTTTATTGTTTGAAAATGATTGAAACATTTTTATTCATACATGAGTCTAATTTAATTTTATCTTTGAAAGTGGCTGAAAATACGGTTTTGAATGGTAGGGATTAAAAACGAGACAACCGATAGATATTAAAATAACCAAATTATTAGTGTACAAAATTTCACATAAATTACATGAAACAAATAAACGTTTCCAATAACAACAATGTTGTTTTTATTCCAATCCTACGTCAAAATATTCATAAGCAGAAAAATTTAACGTTGAATAATCACGACCCTGAACACTATGCAATGTACGGTGGCATTAACTAACTCGAAGAAGACCATATTCCCAATAAACATGGTTTTTTCACTAAGAGAGTGTCCAAAATTCTTTGAAGATAGGGACTTGATCATCCTGTTCCCAGGTAGCTCATGTGCCACTTGGATTCGATGCACCTCAACCTAACGGGGTCTTCTCACTTAGTAGGCGTGCTACCATGTCCCTTGTGATGTACTGAATCAAAAATGGAAAAATACAGTAAGTATGCAATGATTAACAAAAAATATTATTAAACAAAAATTAAATAACATGTATCAAGTAGGGCTTACCATGGTGGGGTTTATCCCAAAGTTCTTCTGCGACAAGATGTTGTTGAAGCGTTGACGATCCATTGACATGGTATAGTGTTCTACTGTCTACATCTATAAATGAGTCATCTCGGGTGCTACGTGTTGCCCTAAATTGTTGGAAAATAAGGAAATTACTAATTTTGCATAAGTACCCTAATAAAAAAAATCTAGCAAACTGAACATAAACCGTTCACCTCAAAGTTG
This sequence comes from Rubia tinctorum, assembly GCA_032355605.1. Classification (NCBI taxonomy): domain Eukaryota; kingdom Viridiplantae; phylum Streptophyta; class Magnoliopsida; order Gentianales; family Rubiaceae; genus Rubia; species Rubia tinctorum. The sequence goes on along the minus strand of JAULKM010117656.1, from coordinate 30,109 downwards.
GCACGACTAGATTCACCATTGTCAGCCACAACTACATTCACATTTTGCTTTAATTGAACATCAATTAAATATTCAGTGTCGTTCGACCAGTAACCGTGCCATTGGCTATTAAATAGTTGTGCCATCAATGATAAAAAAAATCAAGACGGTAGTGAATTTTCCAAAATAACCCTGGTAAAATCTAAAAGTGAAAACTAATCCTAACTTATTGACGAATTTTGCAATTATACCCAACGTTGTGATCTCCGACGTTGATGTTGAAAAATCTGGCGTTGACCATCTAGGAAATGACCAAAATACCACTGGTTACTTTTATAAAATTCCTTGGATGATTTTACCCTCATCATTATCCGAATCTAATAAGAATTATAGGGTAATATGAGAACTTAATTTTGTTTTCTAGGGTTATAGAAACACTTAATGTTTATTTCCAGGATTATATCAGTACTTATTAAAAATAATTAGGGTTGGATCAGGATTTGTTAACATTTTCCAAAATCACAGCAAATAAAATGCATTTATCAATTACTGGAAAAACACCTATTTATCTTTTAGAACTAACACTACTTTGTATTGATTCATAAACTATCTATACTTTTAAAAGAGATCAGTAACTAACTAACAGTATGAACCTAATTTTTTTTACTAATTTATGCCTGAAACATGTCTTTTTTACTAATCTTGTACTTTCTCCGACCAACCCATATTCCTCATCTTTCAGACGTTGTTCATCTTGTTTGTATTTGAGATTCGTATTCATGAATAGCCTCATCCGCCCACGACTCTCTAAACAACATTGGAGTCTTGGTTTCATCCGGGTTCTTGCCTAGTCAGCACTTTGTCTGCAGACAATCATCACCAAGTCAGCATCGTTAAAAAAAAACTTGAGTTATAGATCTACCCTAGTGTCAATGGTGTTATGTTTTGGGTTATGTTGCTTCTTCATGTTCTAAATTGCAAAGTGAATGGTATCAGTTACAGTGCTAATGGTGTAATAAATTTGGACACATTGCATCATTATGTTTTCACTTGGTCTCTCGAGCTCTATCTACTGCCACTCTACTGCATTCTCCTCAGTATGTTCGCTGGATAGCTGATTCCAGCGCGACCAAACACATGACTTCTTCTCCGTCCGCTCTTGATTGCGTAAATCCATATTATGGTAACAATCGTGTTATTGTTGGTAATGGTTATGTCCTTAACATTACCCATGTTGGTCATTCTCGAATCTCCGACTCCTTATCTTTGTCTGATTTTTTGGTTGGTCCGTAAATTAAAAAAAAATTGTTCTCTATTAGTAAGTTGACTCGGAATATGAATGTTGTTATTTGTTTTGATGATTCCTCTTATATTATTCCGAACAGGTTTATCAGTGATGTTATTGGTAAAGGTCATCGTTATAGAGACTTGTATGTTTTGGATTATGGTGGTGCTGCTTTATCTGCTTTTGTTGCATCGAGTGCGTCTAAAGCATATTTTGAACTTTGGCATAGTATACTGGGTCATGTTCCTCACACCATCATTTCTTATTTGAGCAAATCTGCATGTTTGTCTGTTACTAGCCTGCTTCCAAAGCCGCATTTGTGTTCCTCTAGTGAGATGGCTAGGGGGAAACATCTTTGTTTTACTGAAAATACTAGACGTGCATCACATTTGGTCGATTTGGTTCCCTGTGATCTTTGGGGGACCCGCACCCATTTTTTCTCATACTGGTTTCTCCTATTATGTTATCTTTTATAATGATCACTCTCATTTCATTTGGTTCTACCCACTGCAGCGCAAGTTTGATTTTTTCGAGGTATATCTTCATTTCGAGACACTGGTTGAGGACCAGTTTTCACAAGGAGATTCTTATCAATTATATCTCTGTTAGATTCAAATAGTGATGTCTCCTAACTAGTTTAGTTTTAAAGTAGGATATTTATTACATTTGGATGTTTATTTTTAGAATATGATATTTATATTAATGAGTTAGGTGCTAAAATAACCCTAATTTTGGTAGAAAGTGTCAATCTAACCCATTGAAATCTGAAACTGAAATGCTAACCCTATTATTTGGATGAAAGTGCCAATCTAACCGAGAGAACCTGAAATTGACCGGAATTAAGCAAATATACCATTATACCACCGATTAAAAAAATTGAAAAACTTAAAAATAAGAAAAATCCATTTTGCCCTTCCCTCCTCTTCTTCTTCCTCATTTCCTTTTGTTCTCTTCTACAGACCAAGGGCCTAAACCCTAGTATCTCTATCCAAAATAACACGGCAGCCGCTCCGAGGGGCTCCAGTGCTACCTCGTCGATATGAACATTTGGGAATTCTCAGTGAGAGTGAAAGGTACAAGAGGCAGAGTGCGGAATACGCCGATTGCGACGGAGATGGATCTTTCGTGGGCGGAGAAGAGATAGAGAATGGCAAAGACCTTGAAGAAGAGGTGCTTATCGTGGCCGGCGACGCGGAAGACGGACTCGACAACGTTGATGGTGTTGGCAAGGCAGCGAAGATGGATTTGGCGGCCTTCTGTAAAATCATCTACTTGAGGAGCTCGACGGGGACTTGATTGTTCATCTGGAGGAAGAGGAAGCCGAGGATGGCGGTGAAGCAGAGGAGGACGATGTCTTTCGAGGTGGAGGTGGTGGTTTTGGACTTTCCTTTCCAATTTTCCTCCGGCGTCGGAGATGAGAGACACTAGATTTCACCTTCTCTTTATTATCTTCCATCGGTGAGACCGGAAACGAACTCTCAATATATATTTTTTTAAAACTCAATTTGTTGTTGCTGAAAGTGGACTTTTTGATTCATTTGAGTCGCCATCGCCGTAGTGGCAGAGCGGGCGGAGGTCCGACGACAGTGGTGGTGGAGCAGCGGAGATCCGGCGGCGGCGATGGTGCTGGATGGGGTTTTAAGATGAAGAAGAGTCCTAGGGTAATTATGTCATTACATGTTTAGTTTTAATTCTAGGGGTATTTTAGTCTTCTTAGCTTTGTTCAATGCTGAGAAATACCAAGTCAATGCCAGAATAGTGCGAAAAGGTTATATCGGCACATTTCATGAAAAACTTTAGGTTACAATCGCACTTTCAGATTTTACAGAGTTAAATTGACACTTTTAGAAAATAATAGGGTTAGATTTGTATTTTACCCTATATTAATTTAGTCGTTGGTATGATTTTTCTTTCTTTAAAGAATAAAGAAGAAGCAAAGTCGAGCCTTTGCACTAAAATAATTAAAATCAAAATATGTGGATCGATGATTAATGCAGAGCACATGACTTTGTATAATTACTACTCGATCGAGTCATGTATGTTGTGGCCACTCGCTCATCATTTAAACACGACCAGCAATCCTCATAATATACCTGCCGTTATATGATTCTTAAGAGCCGGACTCAAATTAAGAAATATTATTAAGAAATAGTATTATAATTCATGTAGATGAAGAAAAGATTTGGGAACCTTTTTCTTTTTTTTGAAAGGCAAGACATGGGAACTTGATGCTGTTATATGTGCAGAAAGAAGCAATGATTGAGTTGACTAGTCTGTTTCCACTTATCAAATATGCTAATTTTTCTTCTTCTTTTTGTTGAGGCCAACTGTCAAATATGCTAATCGCAATTACATTGCACTGATTCGTCTTGAAAGTACTCCTCCTAAAAAAATGTTGCTTTCAACTTAAATATATCGTGTAATTTGCTCTTTAATGAAGTCTGATTTAATTTTACATTATTAATTAATTTTAATTAATTTTATTTAATTTTATTTAATTTGGTCCAGATTAATTTATTTTAGTTCAATTTCATCTAAGAGAAAGTAAAAAAAATCAAAATCTCTTCAGCACATTATATATTGTTTTCGATGATAATAGGGGTAAGACTGCATAATTATGATTTAATGTTACTCTTTGTAACGTTTTTTCTAAGAGTGGGTTTCCTGAGAGGAGACTGTTCATAAGTTTAAAAACAGTTTCGTAATTTTTAACTTATACAGTGCGTTTATTAAATTAGATGCTAAATTTAGAAATTTAAACATATATATATATATATATATATAGTGATCATCGGAGCACTTGACCAAGCACATAATCACTTGGCCGATCAATGGACTAGTTTGATGTTGAGGAATATGATTTGTTACTAATGATTCTGACTCCTGCGCGGTATTCCTTAAGTTATGAATTCAGTTGCAATTTCAAAAGCTATATTTTAATTTTTTGGGTAACTTACCCTAATCCGGGTTTAGTTATAAGGTTTTTTCCTCCCAATTTTCCACTGTCAGACGCATCAATCTCGTTCTCCGCATCATTCTTCTCGTTATAGCCCAAACCCTTCCTTTCTTCTACCTTAACATTCTTCTGATCAAACCACCTGTTCTCCAATCAACCACTTTAAACTGAGCTACTACACCACTGTTGTTATCCTGCGCTAGTCAGAATTTCAATAATCAACAGAATTCAAACAATTTGAAAAAGGGAGCTGGTGTGTATATATATATATGTATCTAGGGAACAAACTCAGGCCCACAAGCGACGTGGCAGCCAAAAGGTTAAGCCAACCCTAATTCAAATGAAGAGGCATGAAACAAGGTTGGGGTTCGCTCGGTTAATCCATGATGCCCACGATGTGGGTTTCTCAGATGTCATGATGGCCACGACCACCATGATCTGGAATACAGGGGCCACATCCGCCACTATCTATTTCATCATAGGGCTAGGACAAGGAAATTTTGTAATAGGAGAAACACTGAAGCAAGGTAGGTTCTCTAAACCCCGAAGATACACACTTTAAGCAACAGTCGAAGTTGAGTATCAAAGATTTCTCCGTGGAATCAATCCGGGGACTTACTATAGAACTTTGGGAAGTGAAGAGTCAGCACATACCCATTTGCCATCACTTTCACTATTCAGAATGAAATAACCACAACATTTGTGTCATTTGTGGAAAAACACATTCTATTTTAGTTATGAAAGTTACTAGGAGCGGTCGGAGCCGGACATAGGGATAACGTTGCCAGAATGCACGCCCGGTCGGAGGCAACTAAGTGTTATTAGTTATAAATCGGATTGCCCTTTTGTACTGTATTCATGATTATAAATAAGTGAGTATACAACCATATTTGAGAATATCATGGAGAGAATATCTACTCTATACTAACAGCATTTGACTTGACTAATTCTGCTGACTAATTCTACTGACTAACAAACACCACCGCCAGACGAAGACACAACCACCTCAACCGTGTCACCCAACCTAACGCAAACAATGACAGCTCAGCGAGCCACCTCAGTCGCGTCACTCAGCCCGACGCAAGCAGTAGCAGCTCCATACGTCGTCTTCCACCATCGCGTTTTGATGGCGCCTCAACAAAATGGAGAAGATGGATTTGGTGGGGAGAAATTGGCGGAGGGGGAAATGGAGAAGATAGATTTGGTTAGGGTTAGATTTAGGAGGAGAAGAATAAGTAGGGGCATAATATTCATTTTATCTTATTTTTTCAGGCAAAAAATTCATGTTTTTTTTTTCAATTCATGCAAAAATATTAACAGATTTGGTAGTTTGACAATTTTCACAAATTATCTAGGGTCATATTAGCACTTTCAAATACAAGAAGGTTATATTAGCACATATGTCGTATGTGTAGGGTTATATTAGCACTTTTCTCTTATATGTTTGACAACATTTTAATCGTATAAAGAAAGTTACATCTGTCAGGGCTGGAACTTGGGGGGGCGTAGGGGTCCCCCTAATTTTTATTTTTATAGAGTGATTTGTGTTAATAATAATAAAAATAATGTATAGTTGGCTAAAATTATACTTGGACAATTTATAAATATATTTAGGTTACATTCGATTTTGAATTGTAATGAAAGCATATTTATAAGGAGTGAGATCTCTTCAAAAAGATATTTTTATGATAGTGCTGATCAGATACTATCTTTTTATATAAGTGTTGATCTAACCATGTCTTATCAATTAATGTACTGATCTAACCTGGTCACCAGCGGCCGACGACAGCGACAAGCGGTCCGACGGCGACCAGTGCGACCGACAGTGGAGCCTAAGGGTATAATAGTCATTAAAAATTTTGTTTTAAACCTTTGGGTATTTTTTGTCCTTTCAGATTAATTAGGTGAATGCATTAATTCCTTTACTCAATGCTAGAATAGTACAATTTGAATATATCTGCACCATTACTCAAAATGTTCAGGTTAGTTTCTCACTTTCAATTTTAAGAGGGTTACATATGCACTTTGAAAATTTAATAGGTTTATTTGTTGCACCTTACCCTTAAAATAGTAGTGCTTGATTGATTCATCATCGGCATTTCTTTGATTACTAGTTTTTCCTAAATCATCAACCATTTTTGTCAAGGAGTTGCGCACGATTGTTTGATGAATAAAGCATGCCTATTTGATTGTTTTAAATCTCTAACAAGGAAATATAAACAATTTATTGTTAATATTTACTTACAGTATAACTTTATAAGAATACATAAAAGATATAGAGTAAAGAGCATTTATACCCCAATTTCTTGTTTAGTGTATAAATATATTTCTTAGTTTTTTGAAAGTCATATACTACCAATTTATTGTCTGTGCACTCATACCCCTCAATTTTTCAAACGCTGATCTATGGCCAGGGGGGAATATGTGCACTTTTAAAAAACAGGGAGGGGTATGTGTGCACTTTCGAAAAATTGGGGGCATATGTGCACTAAACAAAGTCCTCGTGGGTATGAATGCACTTTACTCAAAGATATAATAACATAAAATAAACCAATAAATACAAAATAGAGAGACTATTATTTATGAGAAAGTTTTAGGAAAGGCGATCTGTCCATAAACTTATGGACATGCCAAGGACTATTTTGAAAATGGGGTTCAGCTTGTAATTGATCAGAATTGGATCCTAATTAGAAATAATTATTTTCTTTTAATTATTCTTATTTTTCTCCTGAACAATTTCTTCTTCCTCATTTTTAGTCTCCACTTTCTCTCTCGTCATTCTTCTCCACCTTGTTTCTCCGCCTCTCCTCCACTTCTTTGCCGCCGCATTTTTCTGCTTCTATTCTGCCTCTTTTCCGCGCTCATTTTCTGATCATTTTCCGGCGTCCATTTTCATTTTTCCATGATTTTCTAGCTCAATTCTTTGAGAAAAATCCTTAAATATCATCACATATGGTCAGATCATCAGGTTTGTAGTTTTTTAAATCTTTTGGTTCAATATATTTTGTGATTATGTGAATCTTTATAGATATAGGTATTTTTATTTGATTTTTATTTTCAATTGATTTTGTTTTATATTTGCGCTAGGTTATGTGCCAGGCAAAACGAATTGGTAATGCTGCAGCCGGTGATTATTACTCAATTGTTGTTAGATTTTTCGAATTTGGTAGGTATGTTCTTCGTTTTGTTGAGCGTTAGATAGACATCGTTTTCTAGTATTTTGAGTTGCTATGTGCTTTTTTTAGATGCGGTTTTGAAATATAATCTTATTATTACTACAAACTTGTTGATTGTTCATTTTGAATTACGAGGTGCATTAGTTTGCTTATAAGTTGGAGCTGCAATTATCCAGCGTGTACCTGTTAGTTGTACCGTGAATGACCTTTTTTCATTCGTTGTTGATTTTTCATTTTGAATTACGAGGTGCATATGTTTACTTATATGTTGCATATTTTAGTTAAGTGGGTATTTGTTATTGTATTGTGTATGCCCTTTAATTTTCATTTGTTGTTGATTGTTTGTTTTGAATTAGGAATTGCGCTTGTTTACTTATATGTTGCACCTGTTAGCATCCAATATGTACTTGTTAGTTTAATTGTGTTTGACTTTTATTTTCACTGTTGATTATTGTTCGTTTGGAATTAGAAATTGTACATGTTTGCTCATATGTTGCAACTGTTATATTCAATGTGTATGAATTTTGCAGGAGTTAGATCTAAACTTGAAGTGGTTATAACTTTTAATGTATGGGACAATACCAAACAGTGGACTCTACAAGACGTTTCGACACGAGGAGAATTCAGATGATGATGACACCGAACTTGAAGATTCGAAGATGATCCCACTTTTGAAGATTAATAATTTATTCATTGCATTAGAGGTTGTTAGTTAATCTAGATAGGAGTAATTTTGTAATTGTAAGTTCCCTAATTGAAGATTTCTGTCACGGGCACTTTATCTTCCATTTTTTAGATGTTGAGAGCCCCTCTCATGTTTGAAATTGACAAAATTTGCATGTTTTTTATACAAAGTATGCAATATTTTTATATGTGTTGCTTCAAGCCGACAATACTTTCTGTAACCTCTCTTTGATTTAAATCAGGGAAATTTACTCATTTTTTTAAAACAAACACATGCTTTAATGTAATCAGTATATATTTTAAGGTATGGAAATGTACAAATATAACCCTATATAATTAAGAAAGTGCAGATATAACGCTGAGATAATTTTTAGTGCAAAACCAACCCTAACTACTTTACATAAGTGCAAATATAACCCTAAAGATTATGCACCATTTACGGCCATTGACTAAAAGGAAATGACCAAAACGCCCTTTCAGCCTAATACTAAAATTTGAAAGACCAAAATGCTCTTCACCTCCACCGCTCTACCACCAGCTACCACCTTCTCCACCACTAGCTTGCCGCCACCAGCGCCACCAGCCAGCCCCTCCCCGCTTTACCTCGGATTTGACTGTAGTCTCTGCCTCTCCCTTACAGCCGCCACCGATCACTGTAAAATTATGTGACCTCAATTATATACTCCATCTATCCCACTAATAAGTTATGAATTACTTTTTACACAAATTTTAAGATAAATTTATGTGGCATCTTTTTAATGGGTGATGATAGTGGGCCTGCATAAATCAAATGAAAGGAAAAGTTATGACCACATATTTATGGCTAAATATAGAAATATTAGAAATAGGAAGTTATTAGTGGGACGGACCAAAAAGGAAAATAGAAAGTTATTAATGTGGCGGAGGGAGTATACTATATAAGAAATACTAGTTGTAAGTTAACAAATTAATGTTTTAACAAAACAGAAATTATTCATAAGATAACTTATGCACTATCTCATGGGAAAAAATTTATATTCATAAAAGGAATTGACATTTTTAAATCAGGTGTGTGTTTTTGTTTAAACAATACATGTTCTAAAATAATCAATGCATAGTCAATAGAGGGATTGTCCAAAATGGTACCCACTTTGAATCAAAATTTACAATTTGGTGCACAAATTTTGAATTTGTCCTATAAAGGTGCCCATTTTTTTCATTTATGTCTCAAAATGTCACCTTTTAGCAAAAAATGGGTACCAACTTTGATCAAAATTGTGTCATAATGGTACCCCACGTTTAGCTAAAAGGTACCTTTTTTAGACATTTATGAAAATGTGAGTACCTTTTAAGCACATTTCTAAAAAATAAGTTACCAAACTGTGAATTTCACTTAAAATTGGTACCAATTTGGACATTTTCTCATAGTCAATATAACAATTTTTTATTGTCAAATTTTAACTTAACTTATACATGATCTCCTGAAAAAGTTTCATAATTCATATTCAGAGTTTTTAAAACATGTGCATGTTTTAATACAAATGATATGTATTGTAAAGTAACAAGTGCATAGTATATGCAAAAAAATTCATCGGCATTTAGTTCGTTTTTCGAATATTTGCAACATGTTCATAGCAGCAGAATTTATACATGCCGAACTTTCAACAACAATATCATTTATATCGAACGCAATTGAATAACACAACCTTAATTGGAATATAGTTGAACTCCTCGTTTTAATCAAATTGAAATCAAGTTGTTTTGATTAGATATGGAACTCGCCCTCCCTTCTCCTCTAGATGTGGGAAGAATTTTGGATCCTCCAAGTGCTCTCGGCGTTGAAGATTCGGAGCTCGCCGATGGTGGCGCAGGGCTGCGCAACTCCTCTGTGCCTTGGCTCGGTGAAGTGACGCAGATGGTGAGGTGTCTTCGCTAGAGAGATTGAAGTTTGGGAAGGAAGAAGAATGGAAAATGGAAAATTTTGCAGAGATGGAAGTTTGGGGAAGAAGAATGCTCCGCGTTTCAATTTGGGGAAGAAGAGTTATAACCTTAATTTGCATCTGGATCAACCCTCGAATTTTATTTCATTTTGCGTTAATTGTAAATTGATCCCATAAGTTTATGACCAGACTTTATGTCCGGAGACTCATTCATTATTTATTTGTGGAAGAATCCAGCTGGCACTTCTAATTAGTAGATATTTACTTCCTTTATTTAATGTTTGGAAGACGTTTTTATAGCATAAACATTTAAAATACATTAATAAATGGTTAATATTAATATAAATTTAAAAATATTATAATTAATGGATTAAATTAATTATATTGTGTCATATTCTAAAATAGTAATTTTATAAAAATATCCCTAATATATATATATATATATAAAATCAATTTTGTCCAATTCCCAACAAATTATGCCAGTATCTGCATCTCCATGTGCCGTTGCCGGCCTCTAAACTTGGACTATCAAGCATGGTATCAGAAAATAATTCATGCTTCCAGGAAAAACGATACTCTTAATTAAACTGAATTGCAATTTTTTTAATGATTTCCCAAAAGTAGGTTTAATGCTAATATCTTTAGTTATATACTAACGTACTTCAATCATTAAGTTTCTTTAGTTTTATTTTTTAAATAAATCTAATTTTAGTAAAGGAGATAAAGTGATGCAAGTAGTGCAACATATACTGTATAAGTGATGATGAAAAGAAATTTAATGGACAGTTTTTTTAACACAAATTCTTGTTTTAAACAGTCTAAACTTCAGGTCAGAGACTATTGTACAATTATAAGAAATTTTAGTTGGGATGGATTTTTTCTATGAATATGCTAATAAATTTAGGGACCTACTGTGCAATTATTGAAATAGTATATATATCACAAAATATATCATTTTTTTCTCCTCCTCTTATGATCGGTAACCGCCTCTAGCGATGGTTACCACCGGTTTCTGCCGGATTTACGCTGATCTCCGCCGCTTCTGCCGGTAACTCGCCGGAATATCACCAAGAATCCGCCGACTTAATCGTTCCGCCGCGATTCTTCTTCTTCCGTCAGTGAAATCGATGCCACTCAGGCAATCTAGTTCTTCTTCTTCGGCGATCTGGTTCTTCTTCTCCGGCGATCGATGCGACTCCCGCTGTGGTGGTAACCTAGCTCCGACGCGGCTATGCAATTAACCATCACGATATCGTTGTCGACAGTTGGAGAAGACGCAGTCGTTGGTGAGTTCCGCCACTGCAATTCGAGACGTCGTACCCTAGGCCGAGGTGATATTGGAGAATTGGAGTTGAGGTGTGAATCAGAGTTGGCGGAATATTTGATTGAGTCGGATTTACAGACGTTGAGGTAAGATCGGAGTTTCCGGTAATATTGGAGTTTCTGGTGAGATCGGAGTAATCGTTGGTTGAATTGTAGAGTCACGACGATCTAGGATTCACATATTCGATTGGAGTTCGACCATGATGGCGGCGGACGGCGTTGTTGCCTCTTCTGTCAAGCGAGATCCACTCGCTTATTGAAGAAGATGACTAACGTGTGCAATCACGCGCTGGCGGCGGACGGGAGCAAACGTTGGAGACGGTGGTGGACAACGACGAAGACGGTGGTCGATGGTGGCATACAACGGCGGAGACGACGATGGACGAGGTAAAGCTTACGAGATGTGAGGTTTAATTTTGTCCTTTTTTCAGTAGATATAAACTAAGATTTTATCTTTCTTGACAGAGTATATTAGCACTAAAACTTCTTTGGTACAGTGGTTAGGACTTTGAATGTTGATGTTTGAGGTCAGAAGTTCGAAACTTCTTGCTAGAGGTTTTATTTTGAAGAATTTATGTTTATGAGATACATGCTGAAGTTTAATATTATTTGAATGAGCGCCTATTCAATAACAAGTGTTTGGTGTAGTGGTTAGGACTTTGAATGTTGATGCTTGAGGTTTAGAGTTCGAAACTTCTTGCAAGAGTTTTTATTTTGAAGGATGCATGCGGGGGTTTAATATTATTTGAATAAGTGCCTATTTAATAACAAGTGTTTGGTGTAGTGGTTATTGCTTTAGACTTTGAGGTTTGAGACCTGAGTTCAAATCTCACCAACTTTTTTTATAATTTTTATTTTTGAGGTACAGTAGTTTTTTTGTTGATGTTTGTATTTTTTTCTCTTGTGTTGATGTTTTTCATTATTTGAGTGAGTTTTAATTTATATTAGTTAATGTTTTGTAATTTTTTTGGGTGATATGGTTTGATTTGTAGTTTTTTAAAATGATCTCATATTGATATTTTTCATTTTTTTGGCTAATATTTTGGTATTAAGAATTGATGTTTATAGTGTTTTTTTTCTTATTTTGATATTTTTCATTTTCTGGATGAGGTTCAAGAGTTAGGAGTTGATCTTTGTAGTTTTTCAGTTGATGTTTCAGAATTTTTAGAATGAATAATTTATACTCTTGACATACTGTAATTTTTTTGTTGATGTTCTTAGTTTTTTCCCCCTCTCGTGCCGATGTTTTTTTTATTTTTCGAGTGAGTTTATTTGATATGATTCGATGTTTAATAGTTTTTTGGGTGTAACATGGGTTGATATTTTTAGTTTTTTTTTCTCATGTTGATGTTTTTCATTTTTCGGTTGAGTTTTACGTGATAAGATCTTATGTTTTGTAGTTTTTTTCTTATGTTGACGTTTTTCATTTTTTGGGTAAATTTTAGGTGATAGGAATTGATTTTTTTGTTTTCGGGTCATGTAGGTTGATATTTGTAGTTTTAAATTTATTTTGATGATTTAATCTTTGTTGATGCTTATATGATTTTTTGTTGATTTTTTTTTAAATTGTAGTCGGCGATTTATTTTTTTGTTGATTGTTATTTGGCTTATGATTTTTCCCTGATGTTCTGTTACTTTTACTGATGTTTTATGATTTCCAGTTTGCTGATCATAATGTGTTTTTTTTTTGCATATTTTAAACATTTTTTTGATTTTTTTTCAGATTACAGATGACGGGAAATGATGGAAAAAATAGGACAAAAAAACCCCTGAAAAAGTTATTAGTGATAGGTTCCTGTAAAATAATTATAGATAGATCCCTGTAAAATTATTTGAGATAGGTCCCTTGATCTAGAATATTGTTAGAATTGCATAAATCCCCCTAAGTAAAGTTTAGACTGACTCAGAGGAGAATTTTTTTATAAGGACAAAGTTAATATAAGTTAATGCACGTGTATAAGTTAAAGATGCTAAAAGGATAATAAAACTAGACATTCTGTTTTATATGAAAAGTTATCTATAAATCTATACTTTTTGTTCCACACTTGAAAAATATTGTTTTTATGTGTTATAATACAAACTATTTTTACATTAAACAAATTTAATCCACAATTATGATAAAATTAAAATATATATCGAGGTATAAATAATTATAGCTTGACATTAAACAATTATAGGAACGATATTTGTTGTTATTAATCTCATCGTTAGACGATTTAAAATGAAACACTCTCATATTCATTATATTGATTCATCACAGTAAAAAAATCACAAACAGAATAAAACGATTTAACATACGTTTGTTGTTTGGACAAACCCATTAAATGAATAATTTTAAATAACTAATATTTAAATAGCAAATAAAATTACAATTTATTTTCAAATAACTTAAAAAATTATTTTATTCAATTATTAAATTATTCACTTAATAAATAAAAATTAACATTATCACTATACTTTATTAGAATAATTTTACTGTTTTTTAAAAACAATATAATTTTACTAATAATTTTTCCATTATTTGATCAATTATGAATATATATATATATATATATATATATATTTCATATTTTAATCACTATATTATTTATGAGTTCGTCTCTTGAAAAACGGTATTTCCATAAATTATGGAAATACCAATATTTAAACCTCAAATTAGAAGAAATCAAGATATAATTCTAGGGATACATTTAGTTGGGTCATAAATTTATAACTACTACACATTACATGATAAAATTTTAATATTGCAACCAAAACCTTTTACCTTTCTATAATTCTAATGCAACCTTGTTTTTCATATGCATATGGAAATAAGGTATTTCCCAAAACTTTACCAATATTTTTAATTGATATAGTTTTACAAGATTTATTATTATCTTTATATATACATATATATTTTATATATTATTTATTTATCTATAATTATTAAAATAAATATATTTTAATTGTTGTTTGTAAATAAAAAATATATTATTTATAAAAATATTCACTTATTTTAAATCTTGAATTGCAAGAGTGTTAATCTAGTTAGTCTTATTATTCAAGAATGTTAAACTTGTTTATGAAGTAAATTAATGTTGAATATGTTGCATTAAACTGATTCTTTTTTATATACTACAAAAAAACTTTCAATTGTGATGCTTTTTTGGAGCATATGTGACACTCAAAAGCGTAACTAAAATTATTAGTGACGCCTTGTGAATAGCCTCAATTCAGCATGTCACTAAAATATTTGTGGCACGTTAAAGTATCATTATATTTTTTGTGACGCTTTAAGATGCAGTTCAATTTAGAAGTGTCATTATATTTTGTGACATTAATTGATGTAGTAATTCAATTTAGTGACATGTGCACATGTTACAAATATTTAGTGACATAAGAAAGTGGAGCAAATATTGTGACATCTCCTTACGTGTCACAAAATATGTGTCACTACTAGGTTCTTTTTTTGTAGATATATTTTTTAAAACATTTATTTTTTAAAAGAAGATGGGACAAAACTACAAATTAGGCAAAACTAAACTTTAGACATTGGGCTTTATGCAATTCTAGCTACATTCTATCTCCAAGGACCTATCTATAATAATTTTACAGGGACCTATCTCTAATAATTTTACAGTGATCTATTGCTAATATTTTTCAGGGGCTTTTTTGTCCAATTTTTTCCCATCATTTTCCCGCCATCTGCAGTCTTAAAATTTCAAAAATATTTTAAAATATTTTAAAATACAAAAAATTAATATGATCATAGAATTGATATTTATAAACATAAAAAAATAGCAGAACATCAACGTAAAATCATAAAACATCAACTAAAAATTGGAGCAAAATATATATATTTAAAAAACAAAAAATAGCAAAAAAATTAAATCAAATAAAAATCAACAAAAAACTTGAAAAAACTTCAACTTCAACTAACAAAACATCAACTAAAAATCATAAAAATATCAACAAAGCTTAAATTATCAATTTTTTTAAAAAAACTACAAAAATCAACTAATATCAACCAAAAGATAAAAACATCAATTCTTATCACATAAACTTCATCCAGAAAATGAAAAATGTCATAAGAAAAAAACACTACAAAAAATCAACCTGTGTCAACCAAAACTACAAACATTAACTCGCATCACCTAAAACTCACCAAAGAAAATGAAAAGCATCAACATGAGAGGAAAAAAAAAGCAAAAAATATCAACCCATATAACCCAAAAAACTTCAAAATATCGACTCATATCAACTAAAACTGCCCCAAAAATGTAAAACATCAACATGAGAAAAAAATTTAAAAGTCAACAAAAAAACAAAGGTACCTCAAGAGTATAAATTATTCACTCAAAAAATATAAAACGTCAACAATTTTTTTTTAAAAAAAACTATAAATATTAACCTATATCACCAAAAAGGTACAAACATCAACTACTAACACCCGAACCTCATGCAAAAAATGAAAAACATCAGCATCAGAACAATAACACTATAAATATCAACTCTTATTACCAAAACCTTAGCCGTAAAATGAAAAATATCAATATAAGAAATAAATATTAAAAAAATTGCAAACATCAACCATATCAACCAAAAAACGACAAAACATCGACTCATATCAATAAAACCTCACCCGAATAATGAAAAACACCAACATAAGAGAAAATAAACTACAAACATCAACAAAAATATATAGACCTCAAGAATAAAAATTCTTCAAAAAAAGGATCTTGTGGGATTTGTACCTAGGTCTTTAACCTCAAAACCTAGAGCAATAAACACTACACCAAAGACTCATTATTCAACACATACTAAGTCAAATAATATTAAATTTCACCATGTACATCAAGAACATTAAATTTTCAAAATAAAGGTTATAGAGAGTTTTGAACACTAGACCTGCAACCTCAACAGTTAGGGTACTAACCATTACACCAAAGAATAATTATTTCTCAAACATCCAGTCAAGTAAATCTTAAATCTCAGCAAGTATTCAATAAAAATAAAACACAAAAATGAACCTCACCTCTCAGATGTGAAACGCAGGTCCATCGCCACTGTCCACCGTATGTGTCACTGCCGTCGTTTGTGCGTGTTTGCATGCACCACCTTCTTCTTCAATGAGGTGCATGGATCACATGCGCCTGAATAAAAAAAGATAGAAATACCTCGTCGCCTCTCCTTGTCTGAAATTACGCCCTGGGTCTGTCATGTCCTAGTTGTGCGACACCTCTCCAGTTATACCCTAGCTCCGTCGGCGAGGAAAATGAAAATTGAGTGGTTGCAATCGAAGCGGAGACGATTTTGTGGCGTAATTGCAGAGATGATCTCTCAGGTGTAATTGCAGATACGTTCTCACCAGTGTAATTGCAGAGACAATCTCACCGCTTTCGATCGAAGCTTCCAGTAGGCACCGTTGCCGCCGTGACACATAATCGATTCAACGGAAAATCGCCGTCGCAGAGGCGAAGTAAGGCTGAGCATTTGACGAGCTTGCAGGAGGAGAAGAAACACCGACAAAAATCAACGATTTCACGATGGAAAATGGCGGCAGAGGCGCCTGAAATTCGGTGAAAATCGAGGGGAAATTGGCGGACATAGCAGATCGGCGGAATCCAGTGAAAAATTGGTGAGATTCCGGTATCAGGTAGTGGTTGCCGGCGTCAGGTGGCGGTTTCCAATCGACGGAGGCGGTTTCCGATCGGATGCAGGAAAAAAATGAAAATGGAAATCCAGATATTTTTGTGGTATTCATAGCATTTTGATAATTGCATAGTAGATCTTTAAATCTATTAGCATATTTTCAAAAAAAACTCATATCAAATGAAACTTTTGATTAATTGCACAATAAACCCGATCTAAATTTTAATCTGTCTAAAACAAGATTTCTCAATTCTACTCGATAGCTATTAAATTTGTAATACTAATTGAAGTACGCTGAGCATTTTTTTTTATATATTTAAAATTGATTGAAGTGGCATCGAGCCCAAAATCCAAATCTCTTTTACTCTCTTCGATCAAAAGAGGAAAGTTTATTTCTTGGTGCACCCTGATTAGAAATATGGTGAATGACTTGGAGAGTATATCTGTAAATCTCTATCCAAATCGAGAACTCAATCCGTACCGATATGACTGAATCAATGCAAATTCAATTTGATATGAGAAATATTGACCCGAACCCAACCTAACACGACCGCACTCAACCCAAAATTTGATTTTGACCCAAGAAATATTGGCTTGTACCTGAACCCGACACGATCGAATTTAACCCAAAACCCGAATATGACCTGAAAATCTGAACATGAACCCGACCTAAACACGAACCCGAGATCAACTCGAACCTTATCCAACCTGAACCCTATTCAACCCGAACCTTATACCCAATAAATCCACTATATAACCTTACGTCAATCAACCCAAAATAGATGTAGTTATAAAAAGTTAATTGAGATTTAATATGGAACCAAGTCAACTTGTCAATGAGTTAGTCAAACTAATAAAAAAATTAGACATACTTATTACAATAAAGTGGAGTTTTTATATGTTACGAGTTTACAGATATGATTATTAGTACGTAAAGTCAACTCCTGACAAATCTGAATACACAAGATTAATTTAAAATGCACACGGCTAAATTTATAAATCTAATGAATAATAGTCAAATAAAGAGAGAGATGTCCAATTAATATTATGATTTTTAATTGGTAATTATAGAGAGTCGACTAAATATTAATTTCAAAAATCAGATTGAAAAGTATTGTAAAAATAATATTTAATAAATTATCACAGATTCTTGATTTATATCGAGTAACTGTCAAATGAGGATATTTTATAATTAGTGGTACTAATAAGAGGAATTTATATTTAATTTTATTTATTGAGATATATAATTATGATAATCTTTAAAATGAGATCAACGTATAAATATTTATTATTTTTAAATAATTTGAATAAAATATTAAAATAATCATTTATATTGTATTTAATAGGTAACGATTTCTAACTGAACTATTCACTTCATTACTCATATAGTTTTCCTTAGATGACCAAACTTCAAAATTGTAAATAAATCTCTTTATTTTCAATTTAAATGTAAAACACAAAACTACATAAAATTAATCCTAATTTTTAAATTAATAATACCGACCAATGCGCGGTGGGACTCCACTAGTTTTTAATTTTAAAAAATTATAATCAAAATATTTATTACACCACAAAAATGCACTAAATTTTTTTTAAATGTGAATTGAATTCTTTGAATACTCAACATTGCTATTCAACTAAAATAGTAGGCACAAAAGCGCCTCTAATATATTTATGGAAAATTGCGCTATGGCCCAAAAAACGTTATGACATTATCCTTCTCTCCAAAATACATAATTTTTATTATTCCTGCATAAATGTAGAAATAGAACATAAATGTTTTTTTTGTGAAATGTTGGAAAGCGCTAGTATATGTTATAAAATAATTTAAAGTTAATTACTTAGAAGTTAGAAATGGAAATCAAAAGGTATTACGGATATGTTCTCATACCCAATTGTTGATAAATATTCCATTACGGATTTGAAAAATACAATGGAGGTGTACAAGGTATCATCACGTTCGAGCGGATTTCAATTTGGAGTTACGAGTAAAGTTTTTGCTTTTTGTACTTAGGTCCTTCCAAGAAAGTTGGAATTGTTGAATCACGAAATTGGCGATGCCAAAATGCAATTCAATAATGTATGATTACGACTTTGCGATTTGGGCATGGATGGATGAACATAAGGGACTTGAAAGTCAACATTGAATACTTCTACGCGGTTTTAAAAAATTACACTGTGGCCCAAAATTGTGTTACCCCATTATTAGTTGTTCCAAAATACATTATTTGTGTTATTCTTGCCTAAATGTATAGATATTAAATAAATAATTTTTTTGGTGAAATTTTGAAAAGCGCTAATACATGTTATAGAGTAATTTAAAGTTGATTACTTAGAAATAAGAAAAGGAAGTTGAAAATGATTACACATATATTCTTATACTTGATTGTTGATAGATATTTTGTTGCGTACTTGGAAAATACAATGGGGGTGTATAGAACAACATCACTATCGAGCGGATTTCAATTTGGAGTTACGAGTAAAGTTTTTACTTTTTGAACTTAGGTTCCTCCAAGAAAGTCGGAGTTGTTGAATCACGAAATTGGCTACACCAAAATGAAATCCAATAATATACGATTGCGACGTTGAAATTTGGGCATGTATGGGTGAACAGAATGGCCTCGAAAGTCAACACTGATTACTACTACACAATTTTGAAAAATTACAATGTGGTAAAAAAATTGTGTTACCCCATTATCCATTGCTCCAAAATATATTATTTTTGTTATTGTTTCCTAAATATAAAAATATTCAATAAATCAATTTTTTGATGAAATTTTGGAAAGCACTTTTACATATTTTAGAGCAACTCATATTGTAAACCCATTTTTTCAAAACCTTTTTTTCCTATTCTAACTTGTAAATTTTGGAAAAATTTCCATGTATCAAGCACTGGTATTCATCAACATATCGGTGCATATACAATTATAACGCATCTACGTGGGGCTGCTTCAAAGTATTTTTTAAAATTTCAGATTAAATGCAATCCTAGCACCAGTATAGGTGCTAAATATTTTGCCACCACAATTTTAACTGCAAAAATTACTATTTCGGTCATATGCACCGGTATTAGCATCGGTATATGTCATTCAGCCAAAATCGGTGCTGGAAATATTAAATCTAGACATTTTTTTCTTGATAGGCACCGGTATTCAGTGAATCAGTGCTGGATTTATTCATAGGCACCGGTATTTTGTTTCATTTATCAAATTACCGATGCTTATGAATTTCCTAACACCGATTTTGCTTTCCTAGCAATGACATAACGCGCCTATATACACATTTTCAGTAATGTATAACTAAAAGTTACAAGTTACTACGAAACAAAACCTAATAATAGTGCAATTTTAACAATAATATTATTGAAACACAACCTAAACCAACCCAAATTTAATTGAGTAGCATAATAATCCGATCTAAAATGAATCAACCCGAAATATATCTGAATCCAATATGAAACATTATAAAAAAATAACTGACATGATGAAACCCGAACAAAATTTTAGTACAAAAAATGACACGACAGTAACCCGATCCGATCCAACCCGACAATATTCTGACCCGACCCGACCTAACCAAAGTATCAAAATTACACGACAATAATTCGACCCGATATTAACTCGATTTAACACGACCCCATTCGAGGAAAAAACAGACACGTTTCCAACTCGACACGATAGTAACCCGGTCCGACACAAAAAATGAAATCAACACGAACAACCCGACCTGTTTCAACACGACACGTTTTCAACCCGGCACGAAGTTGACTGGATAACCCGAATTGACACCTCTATTGGAGAGTTATTGATATAACTTACAAATTGGTCTTAATTATTTTTAAAAACGTTTAAAATATTAATTTTAATATTAAAATATATGTTTGAAGGAAATAATGAGTTGATCTCTTTTATTTTTAAAATAAATTTATTCTACTATAAGTATAGTTCCACCAAATTCACCCATATAGCACCATTTGGCATTGGAATGTTTACTGGCATTTTGATTGTCTTTTGACTGTTAGTGTTTTCACTTGGTCAACCCGCCAATGAATACCAAAAAAATGTTTGGTTTCTTGGCTTTTTCACATAGCGTTTTCGCCAAATACGAAACGCTAATATTAGTACTAGCATTTTTGCTTAGCGTTTGCCTTTTACCTTTAACAATTACCTTTTTTTACCTTTTACCCTTTACCCTTTTTACCTTTTTACCTTTTTACCTTTCTCTCTACGACAATGGTACGTCATTAACACACGACATCATTTCGTGTATAAATTTAACTTTTTCATCGACATTTTTTGGAATTTAAATTTTTTTCACGGTTAAATTTTAATGTAATTCGATTTGATTTTTCCTCTCTTATTTAAATATTAATCATTTACTCAATCTAACTGTCGATAGGGGAACATTAGTTTGATTAGTGCATATAGAGAATTTTCAAATTTTCAAAATTTTATATGTGATTTACTAATACTAATATACATTTTTTGTACGAAATCATATTAATATAAATTAATAGTTTACATTATAAATAATTAGATACTATAAAATTATTATTTTGAATATTTTTAACTTTGTAAAAGTATTTGAATCGACAAACCATCAAACTCATATAAAAATATTAATAAATAAATAAATTTGTTGATGTTATTCAAGTATAAATGTTAGGTAAAAAAACTTATAATATACATCCACTTTATCATATAGACTCGAACATCATACAAAATTAAAATTATCCAATTATATTCAATGCAGATACTCTAATATAATTCACATATCTACTATTCACATATATTGTTTTTTAGATCTTAAATTATTTGAAATGTAAAAGAGCAATGAAAAAAAAACATGAGTTGTATATTGAGGAAGGAATAAACATTAAAATAAAATGAAGAGAACGAAAATAAAATAAAATAACATTACATTACATTAACTATATGAAAAAGTAAGAATGTGTTAAATAATTAAAAATAAATTATATTATTAATGAAAATAGTAATAATAAAATATGCAGAATAAATTTATAAATAATGAATGATCGCATGTCTTTAAATGTCATTTTGCATAAAACCGCTAACATCCAACAATTACATTTGCCAAACACTTTTGTAAACAACTAATGGTCAAACAGGTAACATAAACAGTTGGTCAAACCTGCTACATGAAATAGCCAACAGCCAACCGACAACTGCTAATTGCCAAACATAGTCTATACGTTAAGCAAATAATTAAAATGAGCCCACTTTAAATTTTAAAAAATTATTTCAACGCTATTATAAATATTTATCTTTTAATGTACAAGTATTTTCAATTATGCCATGAAAATGTGTCTGTGACGCCATTTTGAAAATGTTAACATTATTAGTTGAAAGACATAATTTCCTGATATAAATAGAAAAAATGAATACCAAAAGTAAGATCCATAACCATGAATCAATTTTCAAGAATCATAATAAAATGATAACTTATGAAAAAATAACATTTCCTCCGTCCGTTTATGATTTTCCCCCAAAATTGTCATCTACTTTTAAAAGCATATTATTAAAAAAATTACTACATTACCCCCATTCTGCCCCATGGAATCTGTTCGTACTAGCTTTTGATATATGGCATTCCAAAGGGAATTTAAAGTTTCCCTAACTGTATCAGTAGAGATATGTCATATATCAAAAGGTGGAGATACCAGGATCTACCTTTTCTTTTTACGGGTTTGGAGTGCCTAATAAATTCCCTCCATCTCTAAAATGATTTTCATTAAAAAAATTAAAAAATTACAACAATAAAAAAAATACTTGCTTATAAGCAATTCGACTTATAAACCTTTCAAACATCTCCTAAATCCTATGTAAAACTCGATCAAATTATACAGCAGTCAAAGACGATCTCATTTGCTGCCTCATTTATACTACTTGTCCTATTTAGTATTTAGTTAGTATGTCATCAAAAGTAACTGAAGAGGGAATAGTACTAGTTTATGCTTTAATAGTGGTAGGATTGATATTTGTAATATGGTATCTTAGAAAATTAATTACTAGGCGTGGGGAAGAGAGGGCAAGAGAGAGACATACCGGAATATAATATTTGCATTTTGGAGTTCAAAGAGGGGGAGACTATCAGAATCCTGGAGCCGTGTGGGCACAGATTCCACGCAAAAAAAATAAATGTGAACCCTAACACGACGTAGGAATCACATTTATTTTTTCTGGGAATAGTGCTAGGGTTGTCAGTTTTAATAGGTTTTGTTTTAAAACTAATTACTAGGGTTAGGGTTAGGGTTAGGGTTAGGTATAGGAAAGGGAGAGGTGTGTGTTCTTTCAATAATCACCATGCATTTTGCGTGCCAGTTTTATAACTTCAACTTGATTTTGATGCATTAATTATCAGGCCATAATATTGGTACATTTATATACCTTTCCTTATTTCAATATCCAGTTTGTTTACATCAATGTATAATAACTAATTTTTATTTAGTTTAGAATTTTAAAAGATGAAATTCTAATACATTTTTTAAAATTATTTTAGTGTAATGTATTAATTCCTTATTAGAAATTTGTGTATTAATTCTAATACATTTTTATTTATTAATTCTTGGATACATATTTTTCTATAAACGTTCAGACAACTCAGACGTTCAGGCGCGGAGTGGGACAACACTTTTAAGTACCTGGTTCTGTAGTATAACCAATTTTTCTTCTTTCCTGCCATTTTTAGCCGGAAAGAATTAGCCCTTAACCATAATTATTTTTTCCCAAAATTTATATTTTTCCATTTTAACACCTCTTTTCTTCTTATTATTAGAGTTTTAAATCTTCTTCTTTCCGGCCATTTTAAGCTAGCAATATTATGTATAATGCCTTACTTATTCCATTATCTTCAATCGATAGCCTTCATCGCCGTAAGAATCGGTTGCAAGATATCGAATTATATAGTTTTATTTTTCTATTCGGAGTATTCTGTAGTTGAAAATGTTGCTCGAAGTTTTTCTTGCATTGTTTCTACCATGCGTCGGAATGAGCTCCGTTATTTTTGTTAAAATGTGTTTCCAATGGTACACTGCCATCACCGGCGCTGTGGAGAATTCGGACCAGTTGAATATGTCGAAGGGGAAGGGGTAGTCGCCGGCGGAGCTGGAGAAGCTGCACAAGATCGCCGGGAAGAATCTGGTGATGAGCGGTGGCGAATGCGCGATTTGTTTGGATTAGATCGGCGCCAACGAGGCGATGATGATGATTCTGAGATGTAACCATGGGTTTCACATCCAATGCGCGGACACGTGGCTCGCGAAGCATTCGGTTTGCCCAGTTTTCTGGGCGAAGCTTCTGCCGGAGCTGTTCAACCCGTCGGAAAATAATGCTTGATGAATCGGAAAAATGAAACGCGGTGGTTAGTTGGTCAATGGAAAAAATCTTGAATCTTTCTTTTTTAAAATTTGCTACTAGTAGTAAACTAGTTACGTTATTTTATTTTTATCTACTAATGATTCAACGATGCCGTATGAGTATCTCAAATGAGTGCTGCTGAAATAAGCACACTAAACATAGTTTTTTTTTCCCAGTTCAATTCACAATACTATACTGAATTACTGATATAGAAATTAAATAAAAGAATCATAATCTCGTTATATTCATTGAATTTCAAATTATACAGCAGTCAAAGACGATCTCATTTGCTGCCTCGTTTGTACTACTTGTCTTAATTAGTATGTAGTTAGTATGCCATCAAAAGTAACTGAAGTAGGAATAGTATTAGTTTATGCTTTAATAGTGGTAGGATTGATATCTGTAATATGGTATATTAGAAAATTATATGCACGGTATAACATGCGTTAAGCAATGCATTTAACATATTTATTATCATCTTTTGTTTGGTTAATTGCTAGTTTTTGTTAGGTTTGCACAATAAAGAGTTTAGACGGTGATTATTGGTTTTTTTTGTCTGAATCCCAAGTTTTGTAGACTTAATTAGAATTAATGGATGTTTTATATTCAAGGGCGCCTAGATCTTCCCTTTTGATCTCATCATCAGGTGGCTCGTGAGCATTTCTTTTTACTATCTTATGTCGTGGTAGTAGATTTGAAAGCCAAGAACCTTATGTCGTGGTAGTAGATTTGAAGGCCACCCAAAGGGGTGGTAGTAGATTTGAAGGCCACGAATCTTAACTCGTGGTAGTAGATATAATGGGGACCAAAGAAGGTGGATTCGGAGTTCACAAAGGCCAAGTCCAAAGCGGAAGAATTGTTGTTCGGGAATTGCACGAAGTTCGAGGAAAGATACAAGAATAATCAGCACTTGAGGATTTTGCCATTGGATTTTTCTTCTCGAGCACTATGAAATTGACTACAAGAACTCTCAAATCGAACCAACAGTTCATCCGTAGCGGAGCAAAGAAAATTGGCAACCAAACCAGCAGCGGCCGGCACAGACCGCACTAGCTTGGCATGAACCAAAGGCTAGCACAACCCGTATCAACTGGCACGGCCCGTGTCAAGAATCTGTGGCACGACTCGTATAAACCGCCATAAACCGTGTCAGATTACGGCACAGGGGGGTACCCCGTTTCGGCTAGCCTTATCACTCCAAGTCAATTTTCACTCCAAAATTGGCTAAGTATGGGAGCGGGATGTTCCGTTTTACACGGCCTGCACCATTTCAAGTAAAAAATGTCAAGACCGTCCAACGGGGTGTGAAGAATGACGTGGGAAGCACCGAGATACTGAGCGAAATGAGGTTTCGGCCGACGACCCTTGCTGATTGACACAAATCGCGCCGACACAAGGGGGGATCGGCTCCAGGACTCGGCACAGACCGTGCCAAGCAAAACGGGCCATGTCAATTTCCAACATGGACGACGGGTCATGGCATGAGGCATCCCTCGCGTCAATTGCGGCTGCTGGGGTTTTTGGCCTATTTTTGGGGCAAATTTCCTACTTCTATATATAGGGGTCTTTGGTCTTCTAGGGTTAACTAAGTAGACATAATGTAAATTTTATTTCTTCTCTAGGTAGAAGGAAGAGGAGAGCTCTCTCTCTTTCTAGAGTTTCTCTTCTCTTTTCCTTCTCCTTTATTCTCTTTTCTTTTCTTTTCCTTATTTTCCTATATCTATGACATTTAACTTTTATATTTTTCATGTATCTAATTTCTAGAGAGTAATCTATTAAACTTGGGGTGTAATTTGTATTCATGATTATATTTTTGCCTTTTTGAGATTTAGATTTTTCTATCTTAATTCCTTTGAATATTTGTGCCTGATGTGTGATTTATCATCTTTGAAGATTTACGCTATGCCATTATTATGATGCATCCATACATGTATTCTAGCATATTATCGTGTTAGATATCATTGATATCTTGGGAGTGTTAGAATTGTGGATTGGGTTCAAGAACACCGGTGAAATGAGTGCATTCATGTCACTTTGATGAAGTATATTTGCATGTGTTAAACCATAAATCTAATTGGATATTCGTGGCAGAGGAATCGCATGTTGGACGGTCGATTCGGCAAATCCCAACGAGGGAAAACCCTTGGCTTACCCCAATAGATTGAGCATGATTGTTTGTAACAACTAGGGTTGTGACGGTTTGGAGAAATCACAAAGTCGTGCCAACCTTAGAATCATCACAAGATCTCAATTACCTTTATCTTTCTATCCCTAGGGGTTGAGATCCATAGTGGAGAGTCCAGGATGTAATGCCCTTACTTTCATATCTAACGGTTGTGACCTACGCGAGGCAAAGTCCTTTTAGGCGGTCTTTGTTCCTCCAAGCGAGGGCGCGTTAGCATTGAGAGTAATGGACGAGGATGGTCTACTGAGTCATTGGATTAGAGCGCATCCCTAATTACCGAGACGGCGAGATAAGAATATATTGGTGGTAATACCTTGCGTGACAGTCGAGAAAAATATCAGGTTATCTCCACACTATGTGACATAGGAATAAGATAGGTCTATATTCTTATATGTAAATGAATCAAGGATAAAAGCCAATTATCGATCATGTTACGTAAATACCCTCAAGGTGGCTCGTGAGTATTTCTTTTTACTATCTTTTGAAGAATACCACGAACCTTATGTTGTGGTAGTAGATTTGAAGGCCGCCCGAAAGGGTGGTAGTAGATTTGAAGGCCACGAACCCTAACTCTTTGTATTAGATGGAATGGGGACCAAAGAAGACGGATTCGGAGTTCACAAAGGTCGAGTCCAAAGTGGAGGAATTGTTGTCCGGAATTTGCACGAATTTTGAGGAACTATCCAAGAAGAAACAGTACTTTAGGATTGCATCATTGGATTCTTCTTCACGAGCGCTATAAAATTGACTAAAGGAGCTCTCAAACTGCACCAACGGTTCATCCGTAGCAGAGCAAAGAAGATTGGCAACTGGACCAGCAACGGTCGGCACAGACCGCACTAGCTTGGCACGAACCAAAGGCTAGCACGGCCCGTATCGGTAAGCCGTGGCAAGACCCATATCAACCGGAACAGACTGTGTCAGATTACGGCACGGGGGGTACCCCATTTCGGCTAGTCGTGCCACTCAAAGTCATTTTTCACTCTAAAATTGGCTAAGTATGGAAGCGAGACATTCAGTTTTACACGGACCACACATTTTCAAGTCACAAATGCCAAGACAAAGCCATGGGGTGTGAAGAATGATGAGGGGTGCACCAAGATACTGAGAAAATTGAGGTTTCAGCCGACGCCCCGTGACAGTTGACACGAATCATGCCAGCACAGGGGGGTTCTACACGAGGGGGCTTAGTTTCAGGGATTGACATGGATCGTGCCAAGAAATACGTGTTGTGTCAATTTAAAGCATTGACGACTAGTCATGGCACGAGCACCCCCCACGCCAGGGCTCGGTACGGACGACGGGCTGGGGCAAGAGGCACCCCCCACCACGCCGATTGAGACTGCTAGGGTTTTTGGCCTATTTTGGACCTATTTTTGGGCTCAATTCCCTACTTCTATATATAGGGGCCTTTAGTCTTCTAGAGTTAACTAAGTAGGCATAATGTAGATTTTATTTCTCTCTCCAGGTAGAAGGAAGAGGAGAGCTCTCTCTCTCTAGAGTTCCTCTTCTCTTTTCTTCTCATCTCTTTTCTTTTCCTTTCCTTATTTTCCTAGATCTATGACATTAACTTAATATTTTCCATGTATCTAATTTATAGAGAGTAGTTTATTAAACTTGGGGTGTAATTTGTATTCATAATTATATTTTTGGCTTTTTAAAATTTAGATTCTCCTATCTTAATTCCTATGAATATTTGTGCTTGATGTGTGATTTATCATCTTTGAAGATTTATTCTATGTCATTATTATAATACATCCATACATGCATGCTAGCATATTATCATGTTAGATATCATTGCTATCTTGGGAGTGTTAGAATTGTGGAGTAGGTTCAAGCACACCGATGAGATGGGTGCATTAATGTCACTTTGATGAAATATATTTGCATGTATTAAGCCATAATCCTAATTGGATAGTCGTGGAAGAAAAATCACATGGTGGGCGGTTGATTTGGCAAATCCCAACGGGGGGAAACCCTTAGCTTACCCCGATAGATTGAGCATGATTGTTTGTAGCAACTAGGATTGTGCCG
Organism: Rubia tinctorum; assembly: GCA_032355605.1. Lineage (NCBI taxonomy): Eukaryota > Viridiplantae > Streptophyta > Magnoliopsida > Gentianales > Rubiaceae > Rubia > Rubia tinctorum. Next base: position 1,561 of record JAULKM010117656.1, on the reverse strand, counting down.
GTTGGGAGAAATCACAAAGTTGTGCCAAACATAGAATCATCACAAGATCTCAATTATCTTTGCCTTTCTAGGCCTAAGGGTTGAGATCCATAGTGGAGAGTCAGGGATGTAATGCCCTTACTTTCATATCTAACGGTTGAGACCTACGCGGGGCAAAGTCCTTTTAGGAGGGATTTGTTCCTCCAAGCAGGGCGCGTTAGCATTGAGAGTAAGGGACGGAGATAATCTACAGAGTCACTGGATTAGAGTGCTTCCCTAATCACGGAGATGGTAAGATAAGCATGTATCGGTGATAGTACCTTGCGTGACAGTCGGTGGAAATATCTGACTATCTCCACACCATGTGACATAAGAATAAGATAGGTTTATATTCTTATATGTGAATGAATCGAGGATAAGAGCCAATAATCGATCATGTTACGCAAATACCCCAAGTGATAGTTAACATAGTTTATTTCCTTGTTTGCATGTTAGTAGTTGATAATTTAAACCACCCCACCCAATGGTTATTTTCATAATAGTCATTATTCCTAACATGTGGTCAGATTGACGACCCTACCATGGTTTTGCGTAGCCAGTTTCTAGATCCATAACATTTCTGTGAACGACCCTGGTACTTGCCACTATCTACCGTTATTGGTAGCATTATAGTAGGGGCGAGAGAAACATTACAAATTTGATATTTGACCCTTAATAGCTTCTGGTTGCCTCCATTTGCGTGTTTAACGACACACCGGGTGGGGCGGGTCAAAAAACTAGATAATACTCGTGCTGATGAACATATTTTTGAACGAAAAATATTAATAAAACATAATTTATAATTTTAATAATCAATAAAATTTTATTATATTTATATAATAATTATACACGATGCAGTATTTAGAATAAATTTATTAATATTGTAATATATTTAATTTAAAATTTAAAAATAACTTAATATTTGTTGATGTTTAATTTTTTCATAAGGGAATTTTTTTTGGCAATATACATGCATTCCAACGTATTCCAATTTATTTCTGGAAAACAAAATTAGTTTAAATGAAGTAATTGACTATGTATTTTGAGAGAATATATTTAATTTTTCAAGGAATAAAATGGAATAAGGAGTAGTAAACTTCTCTCCTCTCTAACCTGAAAAACCTCTCCCTTCTCTCTAACCAAAACCGGAACCCTAATTTTCATATTTTTTGGGGAGCCGCCGTCGCCGGAAAATCTCCTCCGGTGGCTCCCCCCTCCCAATCCCACCCCCTCAACACCCTTACCCCTTGTTTCTAACCATCTCCCGTTTTAAATCGGCTCCAGATTTGGCGTACTAAGGCCAAGCTTTTCGCCCGGCGGTGCTCGCGACTTGCTGACGACGAAGCTCCGGCGGCGGTGCTCCAGGACGGCGGACCTGCTCCAGTGGCGATGGTAATCCTTCCCCGGCGGTGCTGCAGTGCGTCGGGGTCCGGCTATCGAAGCTACGATGATGGTCGAGCTGCTCCAGAGGCGGAAAAGAGCTCGGTGGTGGTGCCTCTGCTCCAGGTGGTTTGCTCCGGTGAAGGCGGAGCTGCTCCGGCGG
>JAULKM010117655.1:0-55624 GCA_032355605.1 Rubia tinctorum | reverse complement strand
AAACACCAGAATTTACGTGGTTCACCAATTTGGCTACATCCACGGCCGACCAATATCGAATTCCACTAGAGAGAAAATGCCAGATTACAGATTTCTTACTCTCTACCAATCCTATCTCTTTGAGTTACAGTATAAGGACGAGACACTATATATAGCCCTCTCCATCGTAAACCCTAATGGCTTTAGGCCCAAAAACATTTTGGCCCAAACCAAAACAGAAGACAGAATACCAATAACAGCCCAAACAGAGGACATGTTATACCGTATTCAGCGAGACGCCCGTACCAACATGTCGAAGCGGCTAATACGTATTCAAAGTATACCAACAGATAAATAAGAAACACACTAATTAAATCAAAACCAGAAACTCGGTTTCATGCAAACCAAGTAGTAATTAAAACCTGCGTGCAGCACCGATAGAAGAAAAGCAATGGTAATTTTGATGTCTGCGCACAAATCCCAAGCTCATGCACTAAACAATTATTCACCCGAAACAAAGTAGGACTACGGATGCTATCTACGAAAACGAACTAAAAACCTGTGACAATAAAAGATCCATCCGCGCCCAAATCCAAATTTTCCAATCTTCTAAAGAAATTGAAAAGTAAATAAAATTCTGTGAAAACTATAATTATATTATACCTATCTAAATAATAATAAGAAAAATAAATATTTCCTTTCTTATAATTATTTAAATTACACGTAGCAAAATCAAGAAACAATATTTCTCTTCATTAATTCTTCAAAATTTTATTGTCTTCTTTTATTCTTTCTCTTCAAATGTTGGAATAATGAAAATTCATTATCTATTGGATCATACTACCTCATTAAAAAATCCGTTGGGAAAAAGAGTATAGTATTAAGCTCTCATTTAAGCTCCAAAATTCTTCAATCTCTCATATTTCTTGCTTTCACCTCCAAAATTCTCCCATCATTAAATCTGCACATAAAACACACCTAAAGTGCACATTATCCTCGTAGAAGCTCAATTTAATATCCTAAATAAACAACACCAATCACATACATCAAATAGCAACACTTAGGCATTTCAAATACTAGTATTATAATATAGGGTTTTACTATTATTTCTCTCCACGCCTCCTCCTTTACATATAACGGAACGTTTGGACAGTGTATCCATGTACCAAATCTATCCCGCCTCCAAAATGCGTAGTTGTAATAAGAAGTCCAAGCGCTTCAATTTTTAACACAAACCATCTCACCATCAATGCACTCAAAAGAGACCGGGACATGGTCCTTTTCCTTGGCTAACATGACCGGCTAGCATGTAGCCCTTCCTCGTTCCCTACACCATGTGGCGATCTCGAACTTGTTTAACGATTTCCCCTGATGGCCACCTACCTTGGTAAGGTCATCATTCTGTGGATCACAATGGTTCTTGTCTTTGCTATCTTTCCCGTTCTCTATTTCACCACCCTCTTCAGGGGTCTCACAATTTGCACCCTCTCCCTCTTCCTCAAATTGAATCTTGAGGGGTACCACCGGTGTAACATCCTCGTGTTCGTCTTCAGGGGCAACTTATTCGTTCTCCACCATTGGTTTTTGGATGTAGGAACACTCATCTTCCTTTTCCCATCCATTATTTTGGATTTAGGAGGCATCTAAATATGAAACCAAATGGAACGCATTAATAATACAACAACCATATTATAACAATTGTGCACCAAAGCCATGATAACCATATTATAACAATTCCACACCAACCAACAAAATTAGTGCCATTAAGGATCACATCAAATAATTTAGGATGATAAGACGAACGAGTAATCGACACATCTTGCATCCTTTTTAAGATCAACCAAATTGAAGCTATTCAAACGATTACGGTTAACAAACATCACACAATATTTAACATTCGGTACAAACACTTCACGACACACAATTTGGCATCTCAAACATGGCAACATATTCACCATTCAGTACAAACACTTCATAAGACACAATTTGGTATCTCAAACATAACAAAATATTCAACATTCAATACAAACACTTCACAACACAAAATTTGGCATCTTAAACTTCACTAACAATATTCAATACTCGGTACAAACACTCACAACACACAATTTGGCACGTAAAACATCACAAAATATTCAACATTTGATACAAACACTTCACAACACACAATTTGGCATATCAAACCTCACTAAAAACATTCAAGGCCACAAAAGTTGTAATGGGTGCAACCCTACATAACCAAATATCTACACAGCATCCAAGTTAGATATTTCATCAAACACATACTCTTTCATAACTATATTTTTGAATCCAACGTAATTAAACTCTTAATTTTATACCAAAAAACTTCAAATACATGACTTATCTTTCAACAATGACGATTTGGAACCGGGTGGAGGTTGAATCCTCTCACTTCCGAGTTGGCTTCCAAGTTACCAAAAGGGTTGTATTTTGGGTTTTTATTTGAGGTGGATTAGATAGAATGGGTTAATGTTTTGTGAATGGGGAGTAATGGTGGTGGGAATTGTGGGTAAAGATCACATTTATGGGGGAGAAACTTCTTGAAAAAGGTTAAGGAAGTGAAACCGCGACAGTTAATAGGGGGAAGACGATCAGTTTCTTTTTATACCTCTGACCCAGCACCAGAACGAATGCTAACATACTGATGCTTATGTTGCTTATGTTATGTTCTAGAAGTCCCTAAAATACTCTAAGTATAAAAGCACTGGTATGTTGTCGGTGCTGTTGAACAAAATACCGGCTCCAATTTGAACATAAGGCAACTGCATTGGGCTGCTTAAATTGGGGTTTTTAAAAAAAATTCCATTGACGAAAAGGAAGGATAAATAAATTTCTAAGTACAGAGCACCGGTCCAAAAATCGGTGCCAATATCAAACAATCGGTGCCTACTTTTAATAAAGAAGCTGCGTATCGCAGCTTTAAATGAATTCTTTTAGTAAAATTTTGGACGGAGAAGTACGTTCAAAAATTTTCTCTAAGTTTTTAGCACCGGTATCATTTATAGGTGCTACAGCTAGAGGTCCCCCTTTTATTGGATCTCCATTTGGTAAGAAATCACTTATTTCAGCAGGCACCGGTATTTATACCGACGCCTATATGAATTCATGAAAATTTGAATTTCCCGACTAGAGTTTGACAAAAAAAATTTGATTTCCCTTCTGTTCCAAGCACCAGTATTGTTCACTCAAAGTCCAATACTTGTTTAACTATAAATATTTATCATAATTCAATTTAGTGCCAACATAATGAGTAAATTCTTTTTGATTTGTGTAGTTATGCAATTGGATTGAAAAATATTCAATTAAACATTCATTTATATCCAGTGTTCCAAGATTGTGTCAAAAAGATGAACGGAAAGGGCAGTGTATCTAACTTGGGTAAAATTACACTGTTGCCCAAAACTAAGTTACCTGATATGAATCTCCTTGCAAATACTCTGAATTGATAAATTTAAATCTTTGACCAAATAAAGGTATCAGCAAACCCTCACTTGATCGTACGAGCTGGTCGCCAACTAGCCCTTGAGATTGATGCTCAACTCCAAAATGTACTTGTTACTTGCCCGCATGATTAACTCACAAATAAAGGGTTCTGTGTTTACTAACTAGCCTACAAGATTAGTTCACAAAGGGTATTGATGCTTAATTAACCCGTGGGATTAAAAACAATAAAAAATGCTCGCAAGCAAAGAGTATAAACTCGAAAGTCTGAATTTTTATTGATAATAATGTGTATAATGTCTTGACCAAACCCCTTTATTTATACGGTATGATTCAGCCACTCAGAAATAGAAATAGAGCGGGATTTGGTAATTTCCGTTAGAAACTGAAAAGAATTATGGCAGTTTTAAGAAGTTAAAATCATATCTAACTACAACACCTAATTTAATTATTAATGATGACTATATTCATCCAAGTAAATCAATCCAATTATTGGATGAATTCTTGAATGATTCTACCTTATCTAAACCTACCAAATATAATTCCATTCCAATCAAAACTGAATATTTTAAACCCTATATTAGAATATAACCAAAACACTTTAAGACCGCATGGCCGAGTTTATGGGCTTTATTCATAAAAATAAAAATTAAAATGATCACAATATCTCATTAAAAAATCCAGTGAAAAAAGAGTATAGTGTTAAACTCCTACAAATACAAAACTAAGAAAAATATAATAAATGATATTTTTGACATCGTATCATTACCCCTCCTTCATTGCATCAAAATTTCTTGGCGATTCCATAATGAAATTCGAATTTTAAATAGATTTTTTTGGTAAAAGTACCGGTGCCAGGTAAGACACGTATGATGCCTATATAGGCCAAGGCAGCTGTGTAACGCTGCTTTAAATATTTTCTGTTCTTTTTTTCAAACTGAGAGCAAAGTCACACAAAAAAATCTCAGTACGGAGCACCGATACTTTTACCGCTGCCAGTTATGACAAATACAGGTTCCTTTAAAATTTAAAGCAGTTGCATGACGCTGCTTAAAATTAATTTCCTGGTCTTTTTCCATACCCGAGAGTTAGGTAACCAAATTAGTTCTAAGTACAAAGAATCGGTATTATTTATCGGTGCTAGATATGTCAAATACCGATGTCTTTAATGAAACAGAGAACCCACTCTATTTTCTAGCACCGGTTTTGGATCCCATTACCGGTGCTTGGTTTTATTTTCACTTTTTGCTAGAAAGAAATAATAAAGTATAAAATAGAACCCCGCGACACTATAACCGAATTAAACCCAAATTCATATATTAATATCAATATATTTAATAGATAGGATACTAATTACATTTACGGTGATAAGATCCACACATCTTTTCCTTTTCAAGACAACATCACCCCACGATTTGACCACTCTCATCTACCTACAATCCATCTCCATGTGACCGTTTACCTACTACAGCTCCATCCACATCCTTCAAACTTGGAAATACATATAGAAACTCAAGACATACGGTTCAGACATGCCAATCAATCTCCTCTTTGAAGTACACATTTTTCCCGCGTAGGACGACATGCCACTTCTCATATATAGGATCCTGGACGTAAAAAAACTTGTGTGACTGGGCAGTTAAGATTAACTTGTCATCCTTGTTCCCAACTCGAGTTAGGTCCACCAATGTGAAACCCATGGGTTTCTCCGTACAAACCCTGCCTCCATTATCAGCCTACCAATACTTGAATGCGACAACTTTGAATTCAACATAATCCAACTCCCAAATCTCCTCAATCACCTTGTAAAAGTCCATCACTGCAACATTATGGTTTTTATCTTTCTTGCTAGAATGCACATCGATTCGGATTCAATGTATACACTACTGTTCTGCATCGTGCTCTTGTTGTCCTTCTCAGCCATTAAAAAACTGAATCCATTAATATCATACCCTTGGTATCTTCTGATAGTGCATTTTGGCCTTCTTGCAAAGGCACAAAGTTTACTAGGTACGTCGTCCACATTGCAATGATTATAAAACCAATTCACAAATCTGGAAGAATGCTCCAATTGTATTTTGTTCAAAGGCCAGTTTGGATATAGTGCTTGTAAATGTGATACGTGCTCTTCAATATAGATTGCAGTCTCGCTACTGTTTCACAAAATATACAGGTGAATGGGAGGTCATTGTCGTACCTCTTAAAGATACAATTTATAAGCCCTAAATTCTTACTAAATACAATTAAGTAGATAGTGGCAAATTGGGGCCATCCACAGAAAAGAGGGATTTTCCTAAGGGTTCATATATAAGGGTGGATATAAGCCTAGATATAAATATATACATATACATAAAAGCATGTAAAGAGGGGGGGTTTTGGGTTGGTTTTTCCTAAGTTATGAAAGTAAAGACAACACAACTCGCAAGGTTAAGTAACTATGCTAATCATGCAACAAGCTAATAAAAAGGATAAAAACTACAAATGACAAAGCCTGGGGACAATAGATATCCACTTCCGAACCTCTTATCTATCATTGAATCTACAGCCTATTCACTACTTTAACTACTTGTTGTGAAGATAAATCTTCTAAACTTCTTTGATAGTAGTTTACAAGAGTGAATTCGACATCTCCCGCTAAACCTCACTAATAACCATTTTAGTCTTTCAACGCCTAAAAGTATCCCATTAATGGAATTAAGTACAAAGAATCAAAAGCTTGGTTACACTTATAAACACTACACCGTGTCTAAGCATTGAACCAATTCATGCATTTATACAAGATCAGTCAAGAACCTCTCTTATTTGCTACACAAAACAAAAATGACAAAGAATTCGAAATTATCACATTTAACTAGCATTCATTAAATCATCAACTATATTAGAAGCTCTAATTCATGCCTATGGATTTCATATCAAAAGAAAGGAGAATTAGCTACTTTCTCCAAACCCTAATACATAATCATACAAGAAATTCATATACTCAAACTTCCAATACCATTAATGTATTCAACAACCAAATTCAAGAACAATAAATACACAATAGTAAAGCATTAAATAGCTTACTTATTGATCTCAAGACATGGGCTTGGAAACCTTAATTAATTGCTCCCAAGGTTAAGTTTAGCCACTAGAGTTCATAGTAAACAACAATATCAAATCAAACATGAATTCAATATAAAACAAAGATGGAAAGGATGAAAAACTAGGGTTTTTGAGCTATAGAATCAGGAGAAGAAAAGCCTGGAAGAAGGAGAAAAGTAGTGAGTATTTACAGTACAAAAAGTCCAAAAAGCATATCTGGGCAGAGGACCGTCTTCACTCATGACACATTCGCCGCGACTCACGATGGGCAGAGTACCGTCGTGACTCACGACGGTCAGAGTACTCTGCCCTCAAATGTTGTCTTCTTTATTGGTCTAGTTGTATTTGTCTCCTCTTCTCTTCTTCTAGTATTCAAAGTCTTCATTGTCTTCAAAATGTAGTTTTCATGGTCTCAAATATTCAAACCTTTACCTTGTCTCACGAAATCCTTGTTACCTTGTCTCAAGTAGCTCTTAACCCTAGTAATAGAACTTCAAGGTAAAATGGAATCTCCGAAGCATAAAGGCATACCAAAATGAGTACAAAAGATCCAAAAAGCATAATATGGACATATCAACAACGTAAACTTTCTTTTTATATATTTCTTTTTTAAGCCAATAACATGTAAAAGTTAAGAACGGATTGGAGAATTTGACTGATTTTTATGTGCTTGCACCTAAAGGAGTTTGTAAAATCTATGAATAATATTTTGGCTAATTTTAGGCTCATGAGTGACCAACTGGTAACCAAGCATTAGGGAAAGAATCAAAATAAATTTAACAAATTTAGAAGTGGCCAAAGGAAACCTCATGATTACGCCATGGTTGGACCTAATTAGATTAAAAAAATGTAGACCATTAAGAAAAGATATCCACCTCAATGATCTATTCGATTTTTAGATTCTTGTAATAGTACAATCTGTTGAAATTTTATGACAGAATCAAAATAAATTTAACAAATTCAGAAGTGGCCAAAGAAAATATCATGATTACACCACAGTTAGACATATTTAGGAAAAAAACCCATTAGACCCTTAAGAAAAGTTATCTACCTCAATAGTCTATTCGATTTTAATATTCTTGTAATAATACATTCAATTGAAATTTTGGTTAAGCATCTATTATCTCTCGATAATAAATTCCTTAATCTCTTAACCTTATTGATTAAATCTTCATCGATCATACTGATCAGGTGATTAACGTAATCTTCTTCTCAATAGTTGTTAGCATCAAGAGTACAGGAGAGTTAGAAAAGCATTTGAACCTAGCTTGAATAAACGCATGTTTCATCTCCATAGCTTTCGTATCTTCTTCTCATAATTTAGTTACAAAGCCATAGTAAATATTGAATTCACGAAAACCACAAAATCCTAACTGAAAATAGCAAACCCTCAACTCGTTCTTTGAATGAGATTATAATTTAGGTATATAATTGTTTTCTTAAAACATGTATAGCATACTACATTTTCTTATTCAATGTCAATGATTTTCTTCTTGTAGATTTAGGTATACACACTTCTCTTAGGAAGTAATTAATGCTAGAGCACCTCAATTTGAGTCTCCTTGCATCCCAAAATAAGATTTAGAAAAAACAAAATAACTGTATCACAAATTAAATTAAGTTATTCTGTATTGTTTAGGAAAGAAACTATTAAGTTCAAACCCTGAATGAATGTAATGAACCCTCGAGAATAACCTTTGTGATTGGCCAAAGGCCTTTAGTTTGAATGATCTTTATACCATAATGTGGGATAATCTCATTTACACAAAGTTCTTATGAAGATTAAGGTCTAACCTCTAACATTTGAGGCAAAAAGAAATCATGTAAGACGGAGAGTTGGATTTATATGAGCGTTGGATTCTCATTCATTCTCACCATTTATGGTTTTGAATTTTAAAGTGTTTTAAATGAATTCATAATGAGAAATGTAAATATTATCTGAAAAATATACAATGTACAACATTTATTTAGTCAATGTCAACAATGGTTTAATCATTGATTATTATAAGTTGAAGATAAACTAATACGGTAAAATTTGTAAACACACCGCTCTTGCAGACTAGAACATCTGTTTGAGTTGCATCCAAAATGAGATCAGGAAGAAATAAAAATTTAAAAAATAATATAAATTAGTTAATAATATATTGGAAATAAAAGTATAAGTTCAAACACAGAATAAAAATAATGGTGTTGTTGGTAAATTGTTGTAGTTTATTTTGAACGGTAGCTTTCAATTTTATAGCGTCAAGTATCATGCGTAAATTGGATTTTTTTCAGCTCCAATTATGATTAGACTACGTTAATTGCTTTTTGGGAGAGATGGTGGTCAAGTTTTTCCCCGAAAACTCCATTTGATATTACTATATGCAAAATAAAGGCAAAAAACTAGAGTTACGCTTAGTGTGTTAAGTAATTTATTAACACTTCATCCTTGAAATACGAGCTCATCTATGTCCTTTGAGGATATGGTTAAGTCTCTATCCAGGGCCGTATACAGTTCCATCAGGAGATGAAATAATTCCAACATGAAACATATTCGAGTATTCAAAATCTCGAGCATCAGGATGTATAAATATGCAATTAGCAAGTTGGAGAAAAAAAATTCAAGAAAACAACCATCCCAAACAGTAATGAACCCAATTATTTATTTTAATGACATAACATTAAGAAAGGGTAAACATCTAGAGATCAGGCACACTACTAGAATTATCCTTCCATAACGAGAGAAAATTTTTCATTATAAAAAGTCTCTATGTGGTTGTAATAGGCTATTTCCAATATATATACCGACGGTTAAAAACTGGCTGTAATAGGATAGGTTTTAATTAAATTTACAACCACTTTTATTCCCTAGTTGTGAAAAAATTGTTTACAACTAGTGTGTATTTTGGTTGTAGAAAATGTTCTATAACAACATTTTTTCTATTATCAAAGAATCTTTGGATTTCACCCTCATTTTATTAACAACATTTGATCTCATTCTAAATGCAAGCAATTACAACATAACATTATATGTTGTAAATACAAGATTTTAAATAAAATGGTTACTATATTTTATTAAGTTATAGTTTTTGTTTGTTAAATTTAATTATGTTATTGTTAAAAGGAATGAAAAATATTTTAATTCCTAAAATGAACATAAAAAAGCTTACAATTGTAATTCATCAAACTTTTATAAGCACATAGGTATTAAAATTTAAGTTATGAAATGTAAAAAATGTTGGAAATCTTTGACCACACAATAAAATCACAAGAGAACAACATTTGGTTTGTATATCAACCAATGACAGAATGTCGTAATCTTCTTAAGTACAACCAACAATCTTATCCTGGACAATTTTTGCAAGAATTAATGCTAACCTTCTTTTCTAGATTTTGTTTTTAAGACACTCTAGTAAAGTACCATATTCTTTCGATTCATTATTTTCTCACGCATAATTCAAGGATGAAAATATTCATGGAGGTTGAACGCCCTCAACCACCCTTTATCAAGGGTGATACGGGTTCTACTAGAATCCGCAAGTGCTTTGAATTTTTATATTAATAACACTTCATGATTTTTTAAAATGATCATTCACATACCCTCATTCACAAGATACGCACACGATGTGCACAAAATCTACTCACAATTTGCTGACAAATTCCCCGACTTTAAAGAATCAAAATTTTACTACGAGATATGATATACAGTTAAAGACCTTATCAAAGTATACTTTTTATTAAAAATAGATTAATTTACACCTTTGACATTAAACTACCCCATATACTTATCAATCATCCTTGAAATATATATTTATGCAAACTTATTCTACCCCATCAGCTCCTCAAAGAAAGCTTGTTCGCTCCTGCAATGGTCTAGTTTGATTATATGAAATTTTAGGATTCAAGAATCCTATAAAATATATCAAGCTTCATCTAGAACATGTTATCTAATTCCCGATGATATTGTGTACAAAACCTTGTCAAGAACTTTTACTATAGGTTTGGGCACAACCGTTTGAGCAAGGACTATAATTTACTCGTGTTAGTGAACCACACAAATATTGGTCCTCCTCATTTTCAAAAACATTTGCCCTTATGTGAAGCAAAAGTTTGTAGTTTGAAAAACAATTCTTGGAGGAAGCTCCCTGATTTCCCCTACCATACTTTGCTGGATACTAATTCATTTTAAAATGGTGCCCGTGCTTGATTTTTCAGTGATTGTCTTTGTGTAATGTATCCGTTCTACGACAACAAGGTTATTTCTTAGAACTAGATTGCAGCTTCAATGAGGCTGATGAAGGAGTACGGAAATGCGGATTCTTGGATGAAGATGGTTGTGGATGTAACAAGTGGTTTTGGGTATGCAATTATAAGGCCGAACAGGTATATTGTAGATGATAAGGAGATAATTTTGCACAAAATCCACTCAAATATTGCTCAAAATATGCTCACAAATTCCCCATTTAAAATATAATAATCATATTTTTAGTGTAAACATTAATATGCCCGAGACATTTTACACTTTTCTAATGTATAAGTATTATCGGATCTGGTTGAATTTCAAGATCAAAAATACAAACCAGATCACCGAGCTAGTGTTGGTGATATAATCAAAACAATATCTGATGAAGAAAACCTATGCACACAATCTACAACTAATTTGCACGAAATATAATCACAATATGCACTAACTGGAGGGGGAAAAGAAACTAGATCGATAATATTACAAATTCGACTGCCTCTTCCATAAAACAAAGAGAAACATTCTTTTTATAAATTTATTTTTAAGCCAAGATCATGCATATATTAATAATGGATCTAAGAATATGACTGATTTTGATGTGCTTTGATCAATTGGAGGTTATGAAATATATGAATTATTATTTCTGGCTGATTTCAGACTCGTGAGTGACCAATTGGTAACCAAGCATTAGTGACAGAATCAAAATAAAGTAAACAAATTCAGAAGTGGGACAAAGAAAACCTCATGATTATGACACAGTTCGGCCTATTTAGAGAAAAATTTTAGACCCTTATGAAAAGGTATCCACCACAATAGGCAATTTGATTTTAATATTCTTGTTTTAATACATTCATTAGAAAAATATATATTTAAGCATCTATTATCTCTTGATAATAACTTCCTTGATTTGTTAGCCTTATTGCTTAAATTTTCATCGATCATACTGATGAGGTGATTAGCTTAATCTTCTGCTCAATACTAGTTGGTATACCAAGAATGAGAGTGTTAGAGAAGCATTTCGCCTGGTCTTCTTCTCATAATTGAGTTACAAAAACATAGTGAACTGCCAATAATTATTCAAGGCACTTTTGCTTGATAAAGGTAGACCTTTTTAGTTTCAAGAGGTCAAGCATAAAAATATTGAATCCACAAAAACCAAAAAATCCTAAATGAAGATATCAAACCCCCAACTCATTCGTTGAATGGGTTATTAATTTAGGTATATAATTGTTTTCTTAAAACATATATAGCATACTAAATTTTGTTTTTCAATCTCAATGATTTTCTTAACACAAATTTAGGTATACACAATGCTCTTAGAAAGAAATGCTAGAGCACCTCCATTTGAGTATCCTTGCATCCCAAAATGAGATTCAGAAAAAACAAAATAAGTATTTCAATAAAGTAAATAAGGTGCGTCGGTAATGTTTAGGAGAGAATATTATTAAGTTCAAAACCTAAATGAATATAAGGAACTCTAGAGAATAGCCTTTGTCATTGGCCAAAGGACTATAATTTTAATGGTGTTTACCATATGAGATGGGATAGTGTTATTTACACAGAGGAACTTATAAATATTATTGTCTAAACTATGACATTTTAGGCAAAAATAAATCATGTAAGATGGAGGGTGGGATTTATATGAGGGTTGGATTCTCAATCATCCTCATCCTTTGTGGTTTTGAATTTCAAACGTTTTTTAAATGGATTCATATTGATAAATGTAAATATTTTCTGAAAAATATACAATATAATGCATTTATTTATTCAATGTCAACAATTGTTTAATCAAAGACTATTATAAGTTCAAGACAAGCTGCAATGTTGAAATTGGTAGACACACTGCTCTTAGGAGACATTGCTAGAGCATCCCTATTCGAGTCTCCTTAAATCCAAAAATCATATTCAGTTATTTAATTATTTTTTAACATAACGTAAGTTAGTCTATCTATTAGGAAAAAGTTTTTTTGAGTTCAAACCCTAACTAAAAATAACGAACTCGCAACATGTTTTTTAAATGAATATTTAGTAAATGTGTAAAGTTTTTCAGAAAAAAATACTCCCTTTGTCGCTGAATAAATTGGATCACTTTTGATTTTAGTCTGTCCCACATAAAATGGCACCATTTTAATTTTTACCCTAAATGGTAATATGTTCTAAAATTCCTACAATATCCTCTTTAACCTCAAAATCTTTTTGATTGGGCCTACCATTTTCCTAAAATATCCCTACTTTTTTACAATTATTCCCGGTCACATCAACTTACATAAAATACCGACATTAAAGTGCATGTGCCAATTATTCTGAGACAGAGGGAGTTGTATATGCTACATATAAGCATTGAATCTTAATGAATTTTTAATAATGTGTTAATATAATAAGTTTAAGACAGTACGCTATATTGAAATTGGTAGACACGCTAGGGAATATGAGTTTGAGTCTCCTTGCGTCCAAAAGTGAGATTGAAAAATAATTAAGCAATTCATTAAGTAACGTAAGTGACTCTATAGTGGATAGGAAATTTTTTTATTAAGTTCAAACACTAAATAACAAAATCTAAATAAAAATAAAAACTTTCTTTTATATAAGACATTTTAACATATGAGCACATTACATTAGTTTCTCTCTCCTGATAGTATGGGCGGTTTTCACGCACTAAAGGTGTAAAATTGCCTGGACAATGAAGCAAAGGTGTGGCCGGCCGAAAAGGAAGGTGATCTTGCCATTGCTGAATTCAGATCGAGACATGAGAGAAACTGAGGAAGGAACAAAAAAAACAAAGAAGAGCTAGATGAGGAATTGAGGGGAACAAAAAATGGAGATGCAGATGAAGAAACCATTACTAGTGAGTTAACTAAGCTACTTGATATGGATGGTAACAATAGAAAATGGGAAAGTGTGGGTGGATGTGATTAAGGATAACATGGTTTAAGAAAATTGACTGAAAATTGATTCTATTCCTCCTAATGCGCGGTAAATTGAGGAAATAGAGTGGAAATTGAAATGGAGGATGTTGAATTGGAGCTGAATTCTTGGAAAAATTCATTGACAATGTATGTATTAGATGGAGAAATGACAATGAATGTTGTTAAAAACTTTATGAATCAATATTGGTCTTTCGTAATTGTGCTATAATTATAATATAATGAGGAGGGATATTCCATCATGAGATTTTGGTCATTGGAGGAAAGAGATGATGTTTTAAGGAGAGGGGCATATCAATACAGAATTGTGCTATGATCCTACATGTATGGAAGCAAAACATTTCAAACAAGAATGATGTAGTAAGAACGGTGCCAATCTGGGTAAATTTTTGTAAATTTCCGTTCCACTTATGGGGATCGAGAAGCCTGGGGAATGTAGGTACGTAGTGCTTTTGGAAGACCAATGATCACTGATAAATGCACGGAGAGCAAGCTCAGAGTCTCTTATACCAGGATGCGGATTGAGATTAAAATTTCTCAAGAAATACTTGAATATGTTTATATGAAGGATGTTGAGGGGAAGGAGTTTATCCAAGAAATAGAATTGGAATGAAGGCCATTATATTGTAAGAAATGCCAACTAGGGGACATGAATGCAAGGAGTAAAACAATATTAGGAAGACAATCCAGAAATGGCAAGTTCAACAAGTGGATAGGAAACAGGAAATGCCGGAGATGGCTATTAAAAATGGGGAAAATCAGGAAGAATGGAAAATGCAAGATGATAAGGATAAGTAATGTATCTTGATAAAAAGCAAAGAACTGGGTGGAAAATCAGTGAAAAATTAGTACACGGGAGAACAAATTACAGAATTTAGACTATGCGGGATGATAAAAAACTGGAGCTGAGGAATCAAAATGCAATTGACCAAAGCTACATGTGTGGGTTTATGATTCAAGAGGAAATTTTTACACTTGTTTGCAGATATATATGTACCAAATTAGTTAAAAGGAGAGAAAAAACCGTGGAATCAAATTCAGTAATTAAAAAGTCAGATTCAAGGGGAAGCATGATTTTTCATGAGTGACATTAATAATGTCTTTTTGTGTATGATAGAATAGGAAAATGATGTATTGTCTAATGACTATTTGTGATTGGAGAAATTGATGATCCGAGCATGTCTCTTTGAATGTGACAGTACAAGGGATTTCTTCACATGGTGTAACAAGAAAGCAGGAAACCCTATCTATTCAAGGATTGATAGAGAAATAGGTAACTTAGCATGGTTTCAAAAGTATCCAAAAGCAATAGTGGAAGTGAGGGAGGCAGGGGTATCAGACCATGTTAATAATTCAGATCCATGAAGAGAAACAAAGGATGAGGAAGCATTTTTTAATATATAAATATTTTCTGGAGAATGCTGAAATGTTGGATGTAATGACAGTGACTTGGAAGCATGAACTGGAGGGTGGAGCTATGTGTGTGACTTGGAAAAAGCTAATGAGGCTAGAACCGACAATAATCCAATACAAAAAGAGAGTATCATGTTCAAAGCTGAAAAATGGATAAGGTCGGAAAAGACCTAATAATAGCATAACAAGAACTGCTCAAACGGAGAATGGAATGGAAGATATTAATGAAGGTGATCATATGTACAAGGAGGTGTTGAAATGGAGTAACATTGATGAAAAAATAGCAAGACAGAAATTCAAAATAGACTGGTTGAGGTTAGGTGATGGAAATAACGCCTCTTTCCATGCATCTGTAAAAGCCAAAAGCAAGATAAGAAGAACGGCCTAGAAGGAAAGGAATGATGGAACCATGATCATAGACCAAAAAGACATGGAACTTGAGGTAATCAACTTCTATGGTGATTTGATAAGGGGAATTCGAAAACTTGGAGAATATAGATGTAAAGGTGATAAGATCAAGGCCCAGTTTCAATGTAGATGGGAGGAAGAAACTTATATCAAAGATGAACAATAAGGAAATGAGGGAGGCTTTAGTGGGGATTGGTGGTCAAAAACACCTTTCTTGGATGGCTAAAGTGTTAATTTTTTTAAAAAAACAATGTGGTAAAAACGGATGTGATATATGCGGTGGAATATTTTAGTGAAAAAGGTTGACTATATAAAGCGGTGAATAGCACGCTAGTAACCCGTGTAATCCCTACTTTGTGTGATAGTCATAGAGTGCATGCACATATGCCTGAGGTGTTCAGATGGAAATCATGATTTTCAATACCATTCCGGATGTGATAAATATAAATTGGTGAATTTAACCTTTGCTAATAATTTGTTATTTTTTTCAAAGGGTGATGGAGATCTATACGTTTTAATGGAGGACTTTCAAAAATTCACTAAATCAACAGGTTTAAAGGTAAATCAAGCAAAGTGAAAAGTGTATTTTGGAGTGTGATGAAGGGTAGAGAAATGATATACTAAGGTTGACACGATTTTGAGAAGGTGAAGTCCCTTTCAAATACCCGGGTGTACCACTGGCTTGTAGAAAACTTACTATAATGATGTGTTTTCCATCAATTGAAAATTTACAGATTGACTAAAGTATTGGAGTGCAAGGTTGCTTAGTTATTCAAAAAGGCTTCAATTGATAAGGAGTATGTTGTTTTCTATTCTAAACTACTGGATGTAAAGCTTCTGTAGGAAACAATAGTACTAAGGAATGTTGTATCTATGTGTAGTTCGTTTGTTCTTGTGGATGAGAGGAGATGTAACTACAAGAAAGTCTCTGGTGGCATGGGAAAAGATATGTTTACCAAAGAAGGAGGTTGGATTAAACATTATAGCCTTGGTTGAATGGAATAAAGCAAATTTGTTTCTACAAATTTGGAATAAAGCAAATGCTATGGAATTTTTGAAATGGATACACTCTTACTACATAAAAAAAGGGATATTATGGATGTAAGGTTTCCTAGTTCATGTCCAGGATGCTAAAATATCTGGGGAGATGCTTAACAAAAGATACTGGGACGGAAAGTTGGATGCAGATGAATGATGTAGAGGGGGCTACAAGGGGAACAGGAGCATGTGCAATGGAGAAAATATTTTTTCCAATAATCAAGCAATGCCCAGGGAAAATATTACTCTATGTACTTTGGTTATAAAAAAATTTCTACTACAACAACGTTTTCCATTGTCAAAGAATCTATGGATTTCACCTTCATTTTATTTACAACAATTGATCTCATTTCAGATGCAAGGAATTACAAATTAATATTATGTTGTTAATATACATTTTCCACTAAAATGACTACTATATTTAATTAAATTATATTTTTTGTTTGTTACATTTATTTATGTTATTGTGAAATGAATGAAAAATATTTTATTTGATAAAATGAACATATAAAATTTTTACAATTCCAATTCATTAAACTTTTATAAATATATAATAGGTATTCACTTTACAGTTATGGCATATACAATTAATGTTGGAAATATTTGACCACACAAAAAAATCACAAGAGAACAACATTTGCTTAGAATATCCACCAATGAAGGAATGTTGTAAACTTTCTCACTTCAACCAAGAATTTCATCCCGGAAAATCTTTGCCAAAATCAATTCCAACCTTATTTTCTTGATTTTGTTGTTTTTAGGCACAGTGGTAAGGAACCATATTCTGTTCATTCATTATTTTCCCATGCATACTTCAAGGTTTAAAATCATCATGGAGGTTTAAAACCCCCAATCACCCTTTGTCAAAGGGGATACAGGTTCTACCTGAAACGTTAAATTATTTCACTTTTTATGATAAAAAAACTTCAAGAAAACATTTTAAATATCATTTGCATACCCTGATGCATAAGATTTGCATACGATGTGCAAAAATATACTTGCAATCTTCTAACAAATTCCCCAACTTTAAAAAAAAATTAGTGCCATCAATAATAAAGAGTTAAAGACCTCACAAAAGTATACTTTTAAGAAAAATAAATTAATTTACACCTTTGACGTTAAACTACCCCATATATTTATCATCCTTCAAAACATATTTATGCAAACCAATTACACCCTATCAGCTCTTCAAAAAAATCTTGTTGGTTCCTGCAACAGCCTGGTAAGCATCAATTACATAAAGAACACGTTGATTTATAGGAAATCAATGGATTACATAATCCTACAATATATCTCAAGTACCAGCTAAGAACATGTTATCGAAGTTTCGGGGATTTCATGTACAAACCATGCAACGAACTTTTGCTATGGATATGGGTACGACCATTTGAGGAAGGACTACAATGTAGTCAGGCTAGTGAATCAAACAAATATTGGTCCTCCTCATTTTCAACAAAATGCGCCCTCATGTGAAGTAAAATTTTATAGTTTGAAAAACAATTCTTTGAAGAAGCTCCTTGGTTTCGCCTACAATGCTTTGTCAAATACTAATTCATTTAAAATGGCGCCCCTGCTGGAGTATTTGCCAAGTGTTCTCTCCATTGGTTCACGACCAGCGCTTAATAGCCTTCATTGATCTTAGATATAATTAGTGTAGTGTAATACGACGCCTAATTTTGCGGGATATTATGAATGTGTTTTGAAGGAATTTGGTTGTTCTCTTTGCATAATGTGTAAATTCTTCAACAACAAGGTTCTTTGTTCAAACCTGGTTGCAGCTTCGATGTGGGTTATGAATGAGTATGGAAACGTAGATTCTTAGACAAAGATTTTTTTGCATGTACCAAGTGGTTTAGGGTACGCAATTATGAAGCCGCTCATGTATATTGTGGATTATAAGGAGATGAATTTGCACAAAATCTAATAAAAAACTCCACGAAATATTCTAACGAATTCCACAATTAAAAAATAATAATCAAATTTTGGTGTAAACCCAAATAAGCTTGAGCCTTTTTTACACTTATAATATTTAAGTATTATCATATCTGGTTTGATTTTAACATCTGAAAACTAATTAAATCATTGAGTAAGTGTTGATGACAAAATAAAAAGAATATCTGATGAACAGAAATTATGCCCAAAATCAGCGATTAATTGGCACTAAATATAATCATAATATGCACTAACTGCGGAGGCAAAAGAAACTAGATAAAAAATATTCCAAATTAGACTTCCTCTACCATCAAACAAAGAAAAGAATCATGTAAACTTTATTTTTAAATATTTTTTCTAGCCAACAACATGTAGAAGTTAATAATGGATCTAAGAAATTGATTGGTTTTTATATGCTTGCACAAAATGGAGTTTGTCAAATCTATGAACTATTGTTTTGGTTGATTTCAGCCTCCCGGGGGACCAAGTGGTAACCAAGCATTAGTGACAGAATAAAAAAAAATAACAAATTCAGATGTGTCCAAAGTAAAGCTTATGTTTACGCCACAGTTAGACCTATTTAGAAAAAAAGTAAACCCCTAAGAGAAGATATCCACCTCAATAGTATATTCGATTTTAAGATTCTTGTAATAATATATTCAGTTGAAATTCCGTTTAAGCATATATTATCTATTAATAATAACTTCCTAGATCTTTTAAACTTATAGTTTAAATATTCAGCGATCATATTGATAAGGTGATTAACTTAATCTTCTACTCAATACTTGTTGGCATTCTGAGAACGAGAGAGTTAGAGAAGCATTTGGTTCTGGTTGACATAAATTCATGTTTCATCTCTATAGCTTTCATATCTTCTTCTTATAATCGAGTTACAAAGCCATAATAAAATTGGTGATAATTATTCATGGCACTTTAACTGGATTGATGAAGGTAAAACCATGAAATCCTAAATGAAGATAGCAAACCCTCAACTCATCCTACATGTATGGAAGCAAAATATTTCGATGAATGATGAAAGAGTAAGAACGGTGCAAATCTGAGTAAAGTTTCCTAACTTATCGCTGCATTTATGGGGATTAAGAAGCCTGGGGAAAATAGGTACTTACTGGTTTATGAAGGACAATGTATATTGATAAATGCACGACTAGCAAGCTTATAGTCTATTATTTTCGGATACTGATTAAGGCATGACATTTCTCTAGAAATACTTGAATATGTTAATATCAAGGATGTTGAGGGGAAGAAGTTTAATCAAGTAGTATAATTGGAATGGAGGTCTTTATATTGTGAAAAAAAATGCAAACTAGGGTGCATGAATGCAAGAAGTACAACAATAAGAGAAAGAAATTCCGGAAATGGAAAGTTAAACAAGAGAAGAGGAAACAAGAAATGTCGGAGACGACTATAAAAATGGGGAAAATAAGGAAGAAAAGGAAATGCAAGAAGATAAGGAGAAGGAATGTAAATTGGTAAAATCAAAGAAAGGGGGGTGGAAAGTAGTGGGATATATTACACAGGAGAACAATTAGCATAATTTACATAATGTAGGATAATAACAAACTAGAGATGAGAAAGCAAAATGCAACTGACCAAATGCTAAATATTGAGGTTTATGATTCGGGAGGGAATTCTCTACACTGGTTCGCAGTTATATATGCAGAAAATTAATTAAAAGGAGAGAAAAAACCCTGGAATGAAATTGAGCAATTCCAAAGTCATATTCAAGGGGAAACATGGTTTTTTATGGGTGACTTTAATAATGTCTTGATTGTGTATGAAAAATAGCTAAAAATTATGTATTTTCAAATGAATATTGGGACTTGTAGTAAGTGATAAGCAGGGTATGTCTCTTTGAATATTACAGTAGTGGGTATTTCTTCACATGGTCCAACAAGAAAATAGGAAACCCCATCTATTAAATGATTGATAGAGCTATAATAAAAGTACTCGAAAGCAAGAGTAGAAGTGATGGAGGCAGGGTATCAGACCATTCCATGTTAATAATTCAGATCCATGAAGAGAATAATCAAAGGAGGATGAAGCGATTTAAACAATTAAACTATTTTCTGGAGGATGCAGAAATACTGGAGGCAATTGGGGTGAGTTGGGAGAAGGAACTAGAAGGTGGAGCTATGTATACTAATCCAATACACAAAGAGAGTATCATGTACCAAACAGAAAATGGATAATGCCCTAAAAGACCTCAAAGGAGCAAAGCAAGAACTAAGCAAATAGATAATGGATCGGGGGAAATTAATGAAGGTGATCAGATGTACGGAAGAGGTAATGACATGGAGTGACATTGATGAATAAATAACATGCTAGAAAGTCAAAATAGACTGTTTGTGGATAGGTGATGAAAATAATGCCTATTTCCAAGCATCTGTAAACGCCAAAAACAAGATAGAAAGAATGAATAGGAGGGAAAAGACGGATGGAACCATGATGATAGACCAAAAATACATGGAGCTCGAGGTAATCAATTTCTATGGTGATCTGATAGTGCAGATTTTGACAAACTTGGAGAATATAGATGTGTAGGTGATGAGATCATGGCCTAGTTTAAGTGCAGATAGGGGGAAGGAACTGATAGCAAAGGTGAATAATGAAGAAATGAGGGGGGCTTTAGGGGGAATGGGTGAAAAAAAAATCTTGCTGGATGGGTATAGTGCTAAGTTTTTTAAACCAAACTAGAATGTAGTAAATAAGGATGTGATAAATACGATGGAAGATTTCTTTTAAAAAGGTGGACCATGTAGAGCGGGGAATGGCATGCTATTAACCCTCATTCCTAAACATCACATTGCAAGGAAGGTGAATGAATTGAGGCATATATCATGTTTTTCGAATCTGTATAAAATTGGGTCTAAAATACTAACCTCAATGTTAAATGTTGTAATTACCAGGATAGTCCATTAAAGCCATGCCACTTTTGTTCCTCGCATCAAAAATCATATTATACTTGCTTATGAGCTTATAAGGGGTTAGAACAGAATAAGTGGTGGTTCGAGATGTATGGTTGAGATGGACTTGAAAAGCATATGACACAGTGGAGTGGCTAGCCTTGGAAAAATATTATGAAAGAACTTGGATTTCATGTTCAGTTTATAGAGTTGATAATTAAATGCGTATCATTTCTATTTTATGAATATGTTATTAATGGAAGAGTTACAAAGTTCATCTAGACAAAAAGGGACATTGACAAGAGGATCCTCTGTCAACCTTACTGTTTGTGATAGTCATAGAGTATATGCATATATGCCTGAGAATTTTAGATGAAAATTAGGATTTTCAATACCATTCTAGATGTGATAAATTGAAGTTGGTGAATTCAACTTTTGCTGATTATTTGTTGTTTCTTTCAAAGGGTGATGGAAGATCAATAAACTACAATGGAGGCCTTTCAGAAATTCACTAAATTAACAAGTTTCAAGGTAAATCAAGCAAAGTGCAGAGTGTATTTTGGGATGTAAACAATTTATGGATAAAATGGATCCACTCTTACAACATAAAATAGGGGGATATCATGATTGTAAAGTTTCCGTGCTCATGTTCCTGGATGCTGAATAATCTAGGGAGATGCTTAACAAAAACTACTGGGATGGAAAGCTGGATGTAGATGAAGAGAGGTAGAAATTCAGTGTAATGATGATGAATAGGGACCTACAAGTGGAACAAGAGCATGTTCAATGGAGAAAAATATTTTATAATAAACAAGCAAGGCGCAGGGAAAAGATTACTCTATGTATTTTGGTTGTAGAAAATCTTATATTACAACAATATTTTCTATTGTCAAAGAACATTTGGATTTCACCTTCAATTTATTTAAAACAATTGATCACATTCCAAAGGCAAGCAATTAAAAATTAATATTATGTTGTAAATACACATTTTCCACTGAAATGGATACTATATTTAATTATATTATATTTTTTTGTTACTAATAATTCTGTTATTGTGAAAAAAGGAATGAACAATAGTTTACTTGCTAAAATAAACATATAAAAAATGAACAATTGTAATTGATCGAACTTTTATAAATATATAATAGGTGTTCAATTTAAAGTTATGACATCTACAATGTTGGAAATATTTGACCACACTAAAAAATCACAAGAGAACAACAATATTTGCCTAGCACATCCACCAATGACAGATTGTCGTAAACTTTCTTACTACGACCAACAATTTGATCCCCGACAATCCATGAAAGAATCGATTCCTTCCTTATTTTCTTGATTTTGTTATTTTTGGACATTGTGGTAAATAATCATATTCTGTCCAATCATTATTTTGTCACGCATATTTCATGGTTTAAAATCTTTATGGAGGTTGAACACCCTCAATCACCTTTTGCCAAAGGCGAAGCGGATTATGTTAGAACCCTCAAATGCTTTGACTATTTATGATTAAATCACTTCAAATAAACATTTTAAATATCATTCGCATACCCTCATGCACAAGATACGCACAAGGTGTGCACAAAATCTACTCACAATCTGCTCACAAATTCCCAAACTTTTTTTTTTTAAAAAAATTTAGTCCCAGAAATAATAAAAAGTTAAAGACCTCAGCAAAGTAAACTTTTATCGAAAACAAATTAGTTTACTACTCAGACATTAAACTACCCCATATATATATCATCTTTGAAAACATATTTATGCAAACAAATTCCACACCATCATCTCTTCAAAGAAAGCTTGTTAGTTCCTACAATAGCCTTGTATCCATCAATTACATGAAGAACACGTTGATTTATATGAAATATTTGGATTCATGAATCCTTCGAGATATCTCAAGCTGCAACTAGGAACATGTTATCGGAGTTCCGGGGATTTTGTGTACAAAACCATGATACGAACTTTCACTATGGGTTTGGGTACAACCGTTTGAGCAAGGGCTACAATGTAGTCAGGTTAGAGAATCAAATAAATATTGGTCCTCCTCATTTTCAAGAAAACCCACCCTTATGTGATGTAAAAATTTATAATTTGAAAAACAATTCTTTGAAGAAAATTCCTGATTTTCCCTGCAATTCTTTTTCCGATTAATTATTCATTTAAAAATGGCACTCTTACTGGAGTTTTTGCTCAGTGTTTGTTTCGCAACCAATGGCTTAATAGCTTCCATTAATCTTAGAAATAATTAGTGTAGAGTTATACGGCTTCCTAATTGTGCGTGACAGTATGAATGGGTTCTGGGGGAGTTGGGTGGTTGTCTTTGCATAATGTGTATGATCTTCGACAACCAGGTTCTTTGTTTGAACCCAATTGCAGCTTCAATGTGGGTGATGAAAGAGTATGGAAACATGAATTTTTGGACGAAGATAGTTGTGGATGTACCAGGTGGTTTAGGGTATGCAATTATGAGGCCGATCAGGTATGTTGCGAATGATAAGGAGATAAATTTGCACAAAATCAACTCAATAACTGCACAAAATATGCAAACAAATTCCCCAATTAAAAAAAAATAATAATAAATTTAATGTAAACCCTAATAAGCTTGAGCCATTTTTACACTATTGTAATATTTAAGTATTATCGAATATTGTTTGATTTCAACATCTGAAAAACTAATTAAACACCGAGCAAGTGTTGATGAAAAAATCAAAAGAATATATGATGAACAGAAATATGCAGTTAATTTGCATGAAATAAAATCATAATATGCACTAATTGTGGAGGCAAAAGAAACAAGATAAAAATTATTTCAAATTGGACTTCCTCTATCGTAAAACAAAGAGAAGAATCATGTAAAATTTCTTCTTCTATATTTATTTTTAAGCCAAGAGTATGTACAAGTTATAAATGGATTGGAGAATTTGATTGATTTTTGTGTGCTTGCACCAAATGGAGTTTCTAAACTCTGTAAAATCATTGTTTTGGCTGAATTCAGGCTCGTGAGTGACCAACTAATAACCAAGCGTTAGTGACATAATCAAAATAAATTTGACAAATTCTGAAGTGGCCAAAGTAAACCACATGATTACGCCACAGTTAGACCTGTTTAGGAAAAAATGTAGACCCGTAATAAAAGATACCCATCTTAACAGTCTATCTGATTTTAAGATTCTTATAATAATTCATTCAGTTGAAAAAGATAAGCATCAATTATCTCTTGATAATAAATTCCTTGATCTCTTAATCTTATTTCTTAAATCTTCATCGATGATACTGATCAAGTGATTAACTTAATCTTCTGCTCAATACTTGTTGGCATCCTGAGAACGAGAGAGTTAGAGAAGCATTTTGACCTGGTTGGCATAAGTTCATGTTTCATATCCATAGCTTTCATATCTAGTTTTCATAATCAACTTACAAGCCATAGTGAACTTGTTGATAATCATTTTGACACTTTATTTTACTTGATGAAGGTAAAACCATGAAATCTTAAATGAAGATAGCAAACCCTCAACTCATTCTTTGAATGGGATTTTAATTTAAGTATATAATTATTTTTTGAAAAGATATATAGCATACTACATTTTGTTATTCAATCTCAATGATTTTCTTCTCGAAGATTTAGGTATACACGATGCTGTAAAGAAGTAATGCTAGAGCACCACAATTTAAGTTCCTTGCATCCCAAAATGAGATTCAGAAAACACAAAATAACTATTTCACAAAGTAAATTAAGTGATTCCGTATTGTTTAAAAAAGAAAACTATTAAGTTCAAACCCTAAATGAATGTAATGAACCCTCAAGAAAAATATTTGTTATTGGCCAAAGGCCCATAGTTTGAATGATCTTGAAAGCATGAGATGGGGTAATCTCATTTACACAAAGCGCTTATAAAGCTTAAGGTCTAAAGGCAAAAAGAAAACATGTAAGATGGAGGGTGGGATTTATATGAGGTTTGGATTCTCAATCCTCCTCACCGACTACGGTTTTGAATTTCAAAAGTTTTCTAAATGAATTCATATTGAGAAATGCAAATGTTTTCTGAAAAATATATAATATGTAACATATATTTAGTCAACAATCTCAACAATTTTTTAATCGTAGATTATTTAAGTTCAACACAAACTGGTGTGGTAAAACTGGTTGACACACCACTCTTATGAAGCAAGATAGAGCATCTTGTTTGAGCCTCCTTGCATCCCAAAATGAGATTCGGAAGAAATAAAATTGAGCAATTTAATAAAATAACATAAATTATTTAGTAATATATTTGAAAATATAATTATAAGTTCAAACACTGAATAAAAATAATGGCATTCTTGTGGTTTGTGGATTGTGGTAGTTTATTCTGAACTCTAGCTGTAAAGTTTATAACGTCGAGTATCGGGCGTTAATTGAATTTCTTGCAGCTCTAATTATGATGACACTACGTTAATTGCCTTTTGGGAGAGAAGGTGGTCTAGTTTTTTCAAAAACCCTGGTTGTAATTTGACAACGTTAAGTTGATATTATTGTATGTAAAATAAAGACCAAAGAACCAGAATTGCGCTTAGTGTGTTGGGTAATTTTTTTAACACTGCATCCTTGAAATAAAAGCTCAGTTAGGTCCCTTCCCCACAGCCATATGCAGTTCTAGGATGAAATAATTCCTCCAGGAAACAAATTTGAGTATTCAGAATCTCGAGCATAGTTTGTGCAAATATCCAAGCAATTAGCAAGTTAGAGACAAAAGATTCAGAAAAACAACCATCCCAAACAGTAATGAACCCAATTGTTAATGTTAGTGATATAACATTGAGAACGGGTAAACATCAAAAGATCAAACCCACTACTAGAACTATCCTTCCATAACGAGAGGAGTTTTTTGTTATATGAAGTTTCAAAGTGGTTGTAATAGACTATTTCCAACATACATACCGATAGTTAAAATTGGTTGTAATTGAAATTACAACTACTTTTATCCACTATTGTTAAAAAATGTTTACAACTATTGTGTATTTCGGTAGTAGAAAATGTTCTATAACAACGTTGTTTTCTGTAGTCAAAGAATATTTGGATTTCTCCTTCTATAACAACATTTGATCTCATTCTAAATACAAGCAATTACAAAATAATATTATATGTGGTATATACACATTTTAAATAAAATGGTTAGTATATTTAATTAAATTATATATTATTTTTTTAAAATTTAATTATGTTATTGTGAAAAGGAATGAACAATATTTTCTTTTCTAAAATGAACATAAAAAATTACAGTTGTAATTCATCAAACTATTATAAATAAAGTTATTACATCTACAATGTTAGAAATCTTTGACCACAAGAGAACAACAACATTTTCTTAGTATATCAAACAAATGATAGAATGTCGTAAACTTTCTCACACCAACAAACATTCTCATCTTGGACAATTTTTGCAAAATTCAATGCTAACCTTCTTTTCTTGATTTTTTTAGGATACCCTGGTAAAGAACCATATTTTGTCGAATCATTATTTTCTCACGCATAATTCAAGGATGAAAATCTTCATGGAGGTTGAACACCCTCAATCGCCATTTATCAAAGGCGATACGGGGTTTACTAGAACCCTCAAATGTTTTGAATTTTTATGATAAAAACACTTCAAGAAAATGTTTTAAAGATCATTCACATACCCTCATGAACAAGATACGCACATGATGTGCACAAAATCTACTCACAAATTCACCGACTTTGAAAAAAATAAATTTTTACTGCCAGCAACAATAAATAGTTAAAGACCTCATCAAAGTATATATTTATGAAAAATAGAATAATTTACACCTTTGACATTAAACTGCCCCATATACTTATCTATCATCCTTGAAATATATATTTATGCAACCCAATTTTACCCATCAGCTCCTCAAAGAAAGGGTGTTGGCTCCTACAGCCTGGTTTGCATCAGTTACATGAAAAGTGTGTTTATATGAAATGTTTGGATTCAAGAGTCCTACAATATATCTCATGTTTCATCCACGAACGTGTTATCGGAGTTCCTAGGATTTTGTGTACCAAACCATATGAGGAACTTTCACTATGGGTTTGGGCACAACCGTTTGAGCAAGGATTACAATGTACTCAGGTTAGTGAATCACACAAATATTAGTCCTCCTCATTTTCAACAAAATCCACCTTTATGTGAGGTAAATATTTGTAGTTTGAAAATAAATTCTTGGAGGAAGCTCCTCAATAATTCCTACCATGTTTTGCTAGATACTAATTCATTTAAAAATAACACCCTTGCTTGAGTTTCAGTGAGTGTCCTCTGCATTGGATTGTGACCAACGGCTTAAAAGCCGCCACTGATCTTAGATCTAATGAGTATAGAGTTATACAACAGTCTAATTGTGCTAATGGTATGAGTGAGTTTTGGGGGATTTGGGTGGTTTTCTTTGCATAATGAATACATTCTACGACAACCAGGTTGTTTCTTCAACCTGATTACAACTTTGATGTGGGTGATGAAGGAGTACGAAAATGTGGGTTCATTGATGAAGATAGTTGTGGATGTAACAAATGGTTTTAAGTATGCAATTACGAGGCCGATTACGTATACTGTGGATGATAATGAGAAATATTTGCACAAAATCTACTCCAAAATTGCGCAAAATATGGTCACAAATTCCCCAATTAAAATATAATTATCATATATACGTATTATTGCATCTGGTTGGATTTCATGATCTAAAAAACTAACCAGATCACCGAGGTGTTGGTGAAAGAATCAAAACAATATGTAGTGAACAAAAATTATGCACACAATCTACAATTAATTTGCACGAAATATAATCATAATATAAACTAAGCGCATGGGGAAATAAACAAATCGATAATATTGCATATTCAACTGCCTCTACCATCAAACAAACAGAAGAATCGAGTAAAAATTATTTTTATAAATTCATTTTTAAGCCGAGATCATGAATAATTTAATAAAGGATCGGACAATTTGACTGATTTTGATGTGCTTCCATCAATTAAATTTATGAAATCTATGAATCATAACTTCTGGCCAATTTCAGACTCGTGAGTGATCAACTGGTAACCAAGCATTAGTGACAGAATCAAAATAAAGTCAACAAATTCATAAATAAGCCAATGAAAACCTCATGATTACTCTACAGCTCGATCTATTTAGAGAAAAAATGTGGACCTTTATGAAAAGGTATCCACCTCAATAGTCAATTTGATTTTAAAATTCTTGTTTTAATACATTTAGTTGAAATTTTTGTTAAGCACCTATTATCTCGTGATAATAACTTCCTTGATTTATTAGCCTTATTGCTTAAATCGTTATAGATCATACTGATATGGTGATTAGCTTAATCCTCTGCTCAATTCGGGTTTGCATACTGTGAATGAGAGAGTTGGGAAGCATTTCAGCCTGATTGGCATAAATTCATGTTTACTCTCCATAACTTTCATATCTTCTTCTTATAATCGAGTTACAAAGACAGTGAACTTGGCGATAATTATTCATGGCATTTTTGTTTGATGAAGGTAGACCTTTTTAGCTTCAAGGGCTCAAGAATAAAAATATTGAATTCAGAAAAACCACAAAATCCAAAAGGAAGATAGCAAACACTCAACTCATTCGTTGAATGGGTTTTATTTAAGTATGTAATTATTTTCTTAAAACATATATTTCATACTAAATTTTGTTATTCAATATCAATGATTTTCTTATCATATATTTAGGTATACACACTGCTCTTAGGAAGTAATGCCAGAGCACCTCTATTTGAGTATGCTGACATCCCAAAATGAGATTCAGAAGAAAAAAAAGTAAGTATTCTACGAAGTAAATTAAGTGCATCGGTAATGTTTAGGAAAGAAAATTATTAAGTTCAAAGCGTAAATGAATATAAAGAACTCTCAAGAATAGCCCTTGTCATTAGCTAAAGGCGTATAGTTTGAATGATCTTTACAACATGAGATGGAATAATGTCATTTACACAAAGGCATTTAAAAATAATGCCTAAATTATGACATTTTAGGCAAAAATAAATCATGTAAGATGGAGGGTGGGATTTATATGAGTGTTGGATCCTCAATCATCCTCATCATTTACGGTTTTGAACTTCAAAAGTTTCTCAAATGGATTCATATTGACTAATGTAAATGTTTTATGGAAAATTATATAATATATTGCATTTATTTATTCAATTTCAACAATTGATTAATCATAGATTATTATAAGTTCAAGACAAGCTTATATGGTAAAATTGGTAGACACACCGCTCTTGGAAATCTAGCTAGAGCATCTCGTTCGAGTCTCCTTGCATCCCTAAATGAGATTCGGAAGAAATAAAATTAAGCAATTCAATAAAGTAACACAAGTGAGTTAATAATATATCGGAAAGAAAACTATAAGTCCAAACCCTAAATATAAACAAGGAACTTGCAACATTATCTCTAAATGGATTTTTATTTAGCAATGTAAACGTTTTCTGAAAAAAGATATAGAGTATAGTGTAGAAAATATTTCGTAATATAATCTTGATTTTTTTTAATTATATGTTACTATGTGTTCTAGACAAGCTGCTGTGGTGAGACTGGTTGACACACTGCTCTTAGGAGACATTACTAGAGCATCCCGTTTCAAGACTCTTAGCATCTATTAAATCATACTCAATTGTTTTTTAAAATTCAACAACGCAACGTAAGTTAGTCTATCTATTATAAAATTAAATTAAATTATTGAGTTCAAACCCTAATTACAAATAATGAACTCTTGAAGAACATCCAATCCATCATGCAATAACCAATATAATATTATCCTATAAAAATATCTAACATGTAGCACCAAATATTCTAGCATCATTATAGAATTTATTCATGATAGTCACAATGATGTTGCGGCACAATACAATCAAGAAAAGGTAACTATAAAGATGCAAGAATGTTCATATGTCTATACACGTAAGATGGTGGAGGAATGAGTGGGGCTGTGGTGGTTCTTGGGAATATTTAGTGGAGAAAAAGGGGGAAAGGTATGGAGAAGAAGAGAGCTCTACCCATTTTTATTTTGAATCTGGGCATGCATCGCGACTCGTGACATATGCATCGTGACTCGTGACATATATGTCGTGACTCGTGACGGAGAAGTCAAAATGGTTCAAAAGTCAGCATTCTATCCCGATCGAAATAGGATCGTCGTGACTCACGATAGAATGTACCTGAGAGTGAGCATTTTTCAGAAAACATCCCAATTGTGGTCGCAACTCGCGACAAATTCTTCACGAATCGCAACTGACTAGAACTAAGAGTTCACATTTTCCCACAAGTTTATGGTTTTGGTTGCGACTCGTGACAAACATTAATTGGGAGTTTCAAAATCTCCCTGTTCGTCATGACTCTTGATAGACAGGGTTTCCCAATACATTAAAAAAATCAGTTACAAACTTTCCAAGCTTTCCTTTCATTTCTCAATGCTCTCATTCCTTCATCTATCCACTGTAATGCACTTCACCTTGCTAAAAAATCATGGAAAAACACAACCTTGATAGGAACAATAAAAAATGACAAAAAATAATGACAAAAACCCAATTGAAACAACATCAACGAAAGTCACGAATGATGATCTGGATGATCAAAACTAAGTTTATTTACCATCGTTGGCATGACTTAGTTCCATATGTTTAAGATTTTAAGCACAACCCTAAGTTATCCATATGGTGAAGGTTTGAACCCCTTCACCATGAGCATTCAAAAGTAGAGAAGTGGGGGTACACATATTCCAAGAAAAAAATTATGTGGAGGTGTAGTTGGTCTTAAAGAAGTTTGGTGTTTTGGAAGCTTAGCATAATCATTTGGCTCATCTATTATCTCCTTTAGGAATTCCAAAAATGGGGGAGTTGGTTCATTTGGTGTGGGTAAGGGTGATCCCTTTTTCCTCAACTTCTTTGTCTTCAACAACCAACTCCTCATCTCTTTCGAAATAAAACTCATATCTCAAGGTGACCTCACTCACCGTATCTTCGAGTTCAACTTCGGATGGTGTACCTTTGGAATATCGAGCTTCCATTAAGATCACCACTTCCATCATATCACTCACATGCCCCTCCAAAGCCTCGAATCAGGAGGAAATTCGAATTTTGATTCCTCGTTCTTCTTAGCCAAGTTGGTCAAGTTTGCTATTTCATCAATGATCTCCACATGTGTCAAACTTGAACCTTCTTCTTAAGCTTGGTTTTGGGGCATGGTATAAGGTGGTGAAGACCAACCATATTGCTCATATTGTTGGTTTTTCGGTGCATTCTCATATCACAAATCCGGATTACAACTCTACTCCAGATTGTAAGAATCGTGGTATGGTTACCATTTTTGAGCTCATTGCCCTTGAAAACCAACAACTCCAACCTCTTGATAGATTGTACCCTTGGTTTTGGAAATCAATGGTTCTTTCCTCCTTGTAGTGATTCTTTCTCAACCGATAGCAAGACTCAGTAGGATGGTCGGAATGACAAATCCTACAAAACCTTTCTTGTTGAGCCTCTCTGCTCATCATGAGTTCTCTCAAAGTGATATCTTCTATTTTTCTCTTTTTAATATTTATTTCAAAATTTTGGTAGTGCTAGGATTATCAATAAAAATTCACCAAGAACTCGAGCAATACCTACACTGGAAAAATAAATAAAAGGAAAATACACATAACTAGCAAATAATCAACCAAATATTCCCAAACACTTAAAAATAAATGCCTATTCCCCGGCAGCGGTGCCAAATTTTGAGAGTTAGTCACCGTACGTCTCAAAGTTATAATTTATAAGCCCTAAATAGCTTATTAAATAAAATTAAGTAGATAGTGTCAAATCGTGGTCGTCTACGAAGAAGAGAGATTTTCCCAAGGGTTTATGCATATAAAGTGGATATAAACCTATATATATAAGGAAGTAGGGGGGGGGGGTTGGTTGGTTTTCCTAAATTATTCAAGTAAAGACAAGACAATTAGCAATCAAAGGTCATTTTGCTAATCACGTAACAAACTATTAAAAGATGATAAAGTTAACGATGACAAAACCTTGGGAGAAATTGATTCCCACTTTTAAACCTCTTATAGATCATGGAACCATTCACTCATTCCTTCACATTCATTACCTATGGTGAATGCTTTCACTTCCATTTTGAAGATAAGCATTTCTTTCTTCTTAATAGTAATTCACAAAAGCGATCGATGGCTATTTTCAAACATCTTTAATGATCTCTTTAGACAATGAACGCTAGACATTTATTAATGGAATTATACACGAAGAACCATAGAATTGATAACAACTACAAGCATTCTACCAAATGTCTAGCCATTTAACCAAACAAAGCATTTATTAGATTAAAAATAGAACAATCAACATTAAAGATTCAACCTTTTAGTGCTACCTTAGGATAAATATGACAACAAACCACATTAACATACTCATATAGAAAGATTAACATCATTTTCACAAGAAGAAGTTTTAATTCCAAGTTCTTGGATTTTCATGCTAAAAAGCTAAGAAATTGTACACATTCCTAACACCCTAACACTTAATCATACAAACACTTCATATTCTCAAACAACCCATAGCATAAATTAAGTAAACATACACATTAAGAACGCAATAATGCTAAATAATAAATGCTTTAAGAAAGAGTGAAATATAGGTTCTCACTACATGGGTTTGGAAGTTTTAATCAAATTTTTCCAAGTAGAAAACTAACCTGTATAATGAAAACACAGAACTAATCAACAAAAACTAAGAAGAGGTGAAGAAAACCTATGGTTTTTAGGCCCCAAGTCACAAGAGGAAGAAGAGAGGAAGAGCGAGGATAAGGTTTGGTATTTATAGTACAAGAAAGTAAAAAGGATTTTTGGGCATACATCTGTCGTGACTCGCGATAGGGATCAAATGTAGCTTCATCATTTATTTCTTCTTTTCTTGTCTCAAATCATCCTTTTTACTTCACCTTTCTTCAATTCCTTGAGTTTTCAAAGCTCAAAAGAAGGTCTTCAAATCTTTAAAGCTAGTCTCCAAAGTCTTGAAAGCCTTCAATGTCTTCATACAATTTCCTTGTCACACGAAATCCCCTAGAAAAGTAATAATAGCTAAAAAGTCATTCTTAACTCTCCTTAGATAATTTTAAGGAAAATGCAACATCTAGATCACAAAAGTGTACAAAAAGGATTCCAAAAATAACCATATAAAATAGACACATCACATAACAATCATATTGTGCTTTCTTATGAGCTGGTAAGGGGTTATAACATCATAAGTGGTGGTTCGAGATGTATGGTTAATATGGACATGCAAAAAACATCTAAGACAGTGGAGTAGCTAGCCTTGGAAAATACTATGAAAGTACTTGGATTGCCAGGTCAGTTTATAAAGGTGGATAATGAAATGCGTATCATCGGTATCTAATAAATTTGTGATTAATGTCAATACTACAAAGTTTGTCCAATCAAAATGAGGCTTGAGACAAGGGGATCCTCTGTCACCTAGAGTTATTGAAAGTAATAGAGTATATGTACAGATGCCTGAGGAGTTTAGATGGAAATTGTGATTATAAGTACAATTCCAGATGTGATAGATTGAAGTTGGTGAATTCTGATGATTTATTGTTGTTGTCAAAGGGTGAAGGAAGATCAGTGCATGTTTAAATGAAGGTCTTTATAAAATTCATCAAATCAACAGGTTTAAAGGTAAATCAATCAAAGTGCAAAGTGTATTTGGGGGGGGGTGTGATTAAGGGAATATAAATGATATAATAGGGTTGATAGGGTTTGAAAAAGGTGAAATCCCTTTCAAATACCTGTGTGTAACACTAGCTGGTAGAAAACTTAAATGATGTGTTTGCTGTTAATTAAAAAATTATGGATAGATTGGAGCATTAGAGTGCGAGATTGCTTAGCTATGCAGGAAGGCTTAAATTAATCAAGAGTATGTTATTTTCTATTCCAAACTCCTGGATGCAAAGCTTCCCTATGACAAAAACAATTCTAAGGCATATTGAAGCTATGTGTAGGTTGTTCTTGTAGAGTGGAGGAGAGGTAATTACAAGATTGTCTCCTGTGGGGTGGGGGGCTATATGTTAACCAAAAAAGAAGGGTGGATTGAATATTATAGCCTTGGTTGAATGGAATGAAGAAAATATGTTTAAAATGCTATGGAATTTGTGGAGGAAAGTAAATAAATTATTGATAAAATGGATTCACTTTTCTACATAAAATATGGGGATATCATGGATTTGAGGTTTCCCAATTCCTGTTCATAGGTGTTGAAAATTCTAGGGAGATGCTTAAGAAAATCTACAGGGATGGAAAAATGGACATGGAGAAAGAAGTGGCTGAAATTCAGTGTAACAGTGATGTATTGGGAGCTACGTGTGGAACAAGAGCATGTGCATTTGAGCAAAAAAATAATTTATAATTGATAAAATCCCAGGGATAAGTTTACACTATGAATGTACTACCATAACAGATTACCAAGGAAGGATAGGTTGAGGAAGTTTGGGATTGCAATGGATCATAAATCTCAATTATGCGATGAGGTTGTAAGTATACAACACCTATTCTTTGGCTGCAGTAGATTGAAAGAGATCTAGGCATATGTGCTGAGTTAGATGCATTCAGACAGAGAACCACATGGGAGGAGGAGAAAATCTAGATGATAAGAAGTGACAAAGGCAAGGGATGGAATCGTAACTAACAAAGTTAGCCATAACTGAACCAATATATGGCATCTGGAAGTGATGCACCTAAAAGCATGTGTTAACCAATGCATTCAGCACATTTGTTATTATATTTTGGTTGGTTGATTGCTAGGTTTAATCTGTTTTACATTACAAGAGGTTTAGATAGACATTGTTATCTACATCCTTCATTTTGTAGATTTATTTGACCAAATGGACACTATGTCCTTACGAGCATTTATATCTTGTTTTGTAAGCATATTTGTTACATTGTTCGTAAGAACTTCGGCGTAGATTTTAGAAAACCATTCGTAAGGATGGTAGTAGACACAAGGCCATGAGTCAAAACATGGTAGTAGATCGAATCGAGCTTAGAAGAGAAAGGATTCAAAGCTCAACAACTAAAGAACGGGCAAGGCCGTGTAATACAGCACATGATGTGCCAGCTAGAACACACATCCAAAGGGAACTACATTGCCCATGTTTTTAAACAAGCCCGTGAAGCTAAGTATGAAAAATTAGTCATGCTATAATGCATGACCCATGCCCCATCAAGTGAAGATCCTAAGACCAGCCTATGAACATGAATAATTTCACGATCGCGTCATCACTTGCTGAGAAATTGACACCTAGCCAGTAGCTCGCAAGGTTATACATGGATCGCGGAGCACAGAAGGTGAAATCAAGCTTCTAGCTGGCGATCCACAAGGTTAAACATAACCCGTGTAGTTTAACCAGTCTAAAGGTACTTCCAGCCGGTAGCCCAAAAAATATACGAGGGCCCGTGTTCTCATAAGAATAGGAATTCACGCTCAGCCGACGGCCTGTGCCATATTACACCAACTGTGCCACGTGGACTATGTTCGATTGCACAACGCATGCTTAGTGGAAGCTAGGGTTTTAGTTGCCCTTTTTGGGCCTCTTTTGAAGCCTAGTTATATTTAGTATTTTAGAAGGCCTATCTCTACTCTGTTTTAAGTATGGATAGTTTTATTTTCATTTTTCTAGTTTTTCTTAAGAGTAGGTAGAGAGAGAAAGGGCCTAAACCTTCTCTCTTAGATTCATTCTCCTTGTTTTTCCCTAGGGAATTGAATGTAATGGATCAATTGGGTTCAATTCTGAGGGATTAGTGATTTAGCTTGGGTATTTATATTTGTTTTTATGACTTGATAGTTATTTTCTAAGATTCTAAGATCTTTCTATGGTTAAGTGCTCATGATTATCATGTTGACTTTTACCTTATATTCTTGTTAAATGCATGATTGATATAATATGTTGGTTTTTAGTATACTTTCATTATATGGTGCACTATTGTTATCCTCTAGGGAGTGTTGGCTAGGGTAATAAGAGGAGTGAGAAGTATGCAACCGTGTGGGTGTATGCATGTGGATTGTGAGCACCGCTCTGATGACCATATGCTAGTTAGACTGACTCCTCACTAGTAAGAATGGGATGGTAGCTCGAAAGAAGGATAAGATAGTAGTAGCAACTAGGGTTGGAATAATTTGACCTTTGTCATCGCAACCCTAGAGTCAACATGAAGTGCCAATCCATGTGCCTCTCTGGGCCTAGGGAGAAGCATTTTTAGTGGAGTGCCTGAGATGTAACTCTTTACGGAAAATGAGTAGAACTGCATAACAGAGCAGACGAGTCCCCTGTTGTACTTCCCTAATTACGGAAGCAGTGTCGATAGAAGAAAATGAAAACCTTTGTGTGACAGACAAGGCCAAGTGTTAACTATCGACAACATTATGTGACATAAGTATTAGTATAGGTTTATACTTCTTGTAATTGATTGAATATAGATCAAAATATACTGCCGGTCATGTAACGAAAATATCCCCAAGTGTTATTTACAATATTGTCCTTGCATGTTTGTAGTTGATAGATAAATCCCCATCCACCCCCAAAACCCTTTTTTTGCGACATTAACTATTTCTAAAATGTGATAGGCTTGATGACCCGATTGCGGCTTTGCATATATAAACTTTAAATTCCTAGCATTTCTGTGAATAACCTGGACTTGCCGCTATGTACCCCTTGCTATTTTAGTAGTATCAACGAGAGCAACATATAAATCTTATCTTTGTGAAGCACTCCGTGGGTTGAATTTCATATCCCAAAAGGTTGAAAGTTTTAATGACCCCGCAGAACGCGGATCAAATTTGGTGATGTTGCAAGGGATGCTAGTTTAAATATTTAACTGTTAACTTGCATTGCTAGTTTGTTATGTAGTCAGTGTTGCTGTTTATGTTTATGTTTTTAGTTTTAGTTGGTTTTTGGTGTTGAGGCTTTGTAATAGTTATTCCGGTTACTCCTAATTTGTTTGCAAGTGTTTGTCTTTGGTTTGGTATTGTCTAGTTTCTTATTTGTGGTACATACCCGTACCATGAACTTAGGAACCTTACACTACCTACCGGATAACGTACGTGGTCGGAGAATGAGAAATAGCAAAGCTAAGGTAGAGGTTCCGCAAGGATCAATTGTTGTTGTTGAGTGGACAGTTAAGATAATGGAAGACAGTGGGACGCTTAGGGAGTTGATGGCTTCGAACATGGAGAATCAACACCTATGTATTGTATTCCCACCTTTGCCACTGAAATTGACTCTTGAGTTGAAGAGTAACATGATCCAATGCCTACCTACCTTCTATGGGTTCCGGTGAAGACCCAAACAAACACTTGTCGTAATTTCACCTAGTGTACACCAATATGAAGCTGCCAAGGGTGTCAGAGGAGGACTACAGTCTTAGATCATTCCCTTTCTCAATGCGGGATGCAGCCAAGGATTGGTTATATTACCTCCAACCGGGTTGCATCAATTCTTGGATGGGCATGAAGCGGATGATCCTTCAAAATATTTTCCAGCTTCAAAATTTGTAGGTCAAAAGAAGTAGCTTTCTAAAATTTTGCAATTGGCAAGTGAGTACCTCTACGAATATTGGGAGTAGTTCAAGAGATTGTAGTGAGTTGGCCTTAGACATTAATGGTGGGAATTGGTAATTTTCTGAGGGAGGGGGAAACAACAAGGTTTCGAAGGGAACCAAGGTAGAGATAGAAAAGACCCCTACACAAATTCCTTCAATCCTCGATACTGCGATCACCCTAACTTTAGGTGGCACGAGGAAAACCAAGGGTAAAATAGAGGAGGAAAACATTAACCCTACCTAAGGGGAGAAAAACCTTCCAACAACAATGCCACATTGTACAAATAAGACAAGGAGGAGATCCTAGATGTGATTGCTCAATTGGAAAAGAAGAGCGATGTGTTGGCAGAGCGGAAAAGGAGAGATGTTGAGGAGCTCAGCACTAGAGCCTTTTCGAGTATCAACAATATCTGTGTACTGACTTGAGGCTAGGAAATCAGGCAAGCTACCATCCCAACTCAAGGTTAATCCACGAAATGTGAGTGCTTTTAAGTTGAGAAGCGGGAAAGAAGTTCGTGAGGTTAAGAATGAGATCTTGAAAAAGCACGATGAATTGTGGAATGCAACAAGGCCAAATTTGAAGAACAAGAGTTAGTTGTTGAAGAGGAGCCCTTCAAGGACCACCCCAACACCGAGGAAAGAGTAATACCTCTGCCACCTTTTCCTAGTGCTCTATGGGGAAGGCCAAAGCTGGCAACCAATGAAGCGCAAATTCACAAATTCTTTGAGAATGTTAAGTTTAGCATTCCTATTCTTGATGTGATTGAGCAAGTTCTCTCTTGTTCTAAGTTTTTGAAAAAATGCATGCACTAAAACAAGAATCAAACCATTGAAGAAAGTAGGTTAATTGAAAATAGTAGGAGTAGCCACTTTAGCTCATAAGGACATACCTAAAAAGGGTGATGACCCTGGATTGTTTTCGATCCCTATTTCCTCAGGTAACAAATTGGTGAAAGATACTATGATTGACTTTGGTGCCTCTATCAATGTGATTCCATTTAGCATTTATGAAAACCTAGACATAGGTGAGCTAAGGTGATTCTCCAACTAGCCGACCATTCCCAAACTAGCCCTAGAAGAATAGTGAAGGATGTCATGCTTAAGGTAGGAAATTTAGTATTTCCATCAGACTTCTATATCTTTGCACTACAAGAAACAAGACCTTCTGCTTCGGTTTTTAGCCTCAAAAGAACCAAGGTAAATACTGCCAGAGTAAAATGTATGTTTTTTTACCTCGGCTCGTAGTCGAGGTAAAAATATCTCTTATCTCAATTTTGGGCATACGTCGGTAGGTTTTGTGTGTGATATCAGTCCAAGAAAGAATGTTGACAGTAGGTAACAACCTCTATAAGATTGTGCTAGCCGTTGTTAGCATGCGTATTAACAGATGTCGTAGGTACATATTCGCTACACCAGGGGTGAATAATGTGTGAATTTGTGCATACCAAAGTTGCGTGACAATGTAAGCGATGTTACATGGTCAGCAACATCGCACGCTCTTGGTAACCCACCTTGTTTGGCTACTGACGTGGACGTCTATTGAAGAAGACATCGTTTTAATGGGTGAGGTCGCAAAAAAATTGATTACTAGTCTATACTGAAATTTCATCAATAACTCTCTTTGTCCTATTACAACAAATATGCACGAAGTAAAACTTATGTTAGATTTGGGTTATCCCCTAATGACGACCAAATAGTAAAGTCAAGTGCATATGACATTGATATCAACTTGGAAAAGGTACCTGATTTCCTTAAAAGCAAAGTCGCAAGAATAATAGATTGAAGTTGAAAAGTCCGATTGAACAGCGACGTCGGACATTCATAGATGTTCCTCTTAGTTCCTAGCAAATACCACATCAGTCAACATTCGACAACTTATTGTATGGGATGACAAACTAATCAACGTCAAACATTTAACCTGTGTGCATACAAAGATTAGATTATTTCAACAATCAGCCCCAATATAAGCCTTTTTCTCACTTCTTACAAACATGGCATTATCTTGGAAACACAAAAAAATACACTATATAACATGTCACATATTCATCATACTTCATGAAAATATTCAATCATTAGACAATAAGGAAAATAATATATAGAAGGAAAGTTAATAAATATGTTGAATGAACATGGAATGGATGGAAGACTACCTCAAATATTAGAACCCGGAGATTCACCATCCTAGGATACTTCTTGATATTCGAGAGAAGAGATTAGATAGGGCTCTAAAGTAGTTATAATGTTAAGAATGGAAAGGAAGGTGTGGAGTTGGGTTAGGATCAAATGTGTTGGAGATGGGAAATAGGTATTGTTGCTGAATATGATTGAAATGAAATGGGGTTGGGGGAAAATTTTTGTTCAAAATTTTGGCTCAAAATTTTAGTTCTCGTTGGAAAATTCATTTCAACCGACTTCGGTATAGTGTCAGTTTGTGGATCGTTTATACAAATCATTTGCGACGTCAATCTGGTGAGCCAAAGTCTAATATTTAAAAATTGTCCTAAAGTACTCTGTGCGAAGATTGCGGCACCTTCCCACCACCCGTTTATGCCAACAATGTTATCTACAAGTGTTTATTTCCGACTTCTCCCACTTTCTTGGAGTGACTTAAGTGCAAAAATAAAATAAATCACCGGTTGTCCCCAAACTCGATTACGATCATCCCGAAAAGAAAATTTGTCACCCAAAACTTATACTAACCGAGGGTAATAAAAAAATAGGTCTTAGTCCCACATAGACTTCGAGATGTTCTACCTGAATGACCCTTGTATACTTATGACTAATCGTCTACAATTTACTCTACACCATGTACCACCGCTTTTAAAATTTTCATGGGCGGAATTTTAATACAAATTTTAATTTGATTCTATGTGGTGGAAATTATCATTCTTATAACGTTAATAGTAAGGGTATTAATGGAATGCTAAAAGAAATGATGGATGATAGCCCCGGCTCGCCCCTGTCTTAGACAGTATGCATAATCTCCACATCAACATTTGTCCTAAGGTTAGAGTTCATAGTTCTGAACCATAGAGAACGTGCGACGAAGTTTGGGTGATAGTGTAGTTTTCGTAAAGTTTTGTCATACACTGTCTGAGAAGATTTTATTTCCGTTCCATTGACTAGTGCATGACCAAATCAGAACATCATGCTTTTGACTTGGTGAATTTGATAAGGGCATCTCCAATTTTGCATTTTGACTTCTCCAACTTTGTTGGAGGGATGTAAGTGAAAAAATTGAAAAGTAAACAGGTAGTCCCAAAAATTGGTTCCAATTGTCGGTCACAGGACTTTTTCCATCCCCAGTTAAACTAATGATCCCCATAAATGACAAAGAAACTGGCATGATTGCACGGAGACTTCCAAAAATCTCCTGATTAACCCTTGCATACATGTATGTAATCATAAACATTTAACTCTAGGCCATGTGTTAGCACTTTAAAAAAAATTGATGGCCGGATTTTCCTGATGCTTTTAATTCATAAAAAGTCAAGAATGTGTAATTTCTTCTGACTCAAAGTGGTAGAATTTATATTTCTAATTAATAATACTTATAGTAAGGGTTTTAATAGAATACTAATAAAATATAGGGGAAGAATACTCCTGTTCATTGATGCCTAAATCGGAAGAACATGTTTGTGACACTGTGATTTATGTTATTGGGTATGTCCAATTTTGCATATCATCCTCCCCCCTCCCCCCCATCTTGAAGATACCTAATTGTAAAAATAGAAAAGGTCACTGGTTGTGTTGAAATGGATTCCGATCAAACCGGACGTTAATCAAGTTCAAGGACATTTATAAATTTTAAATCGTAGTATCTAATATACTGTTAATTGTTCTTAAGGTCAATTATGTTCGTTTGGTTCAAACGCGGGCCAAGTTACTATGCTAATGGGCTACAATGGTATGGCCTATTTTATGTTTTGCCATCGTGGGTA
Source organism: Rubia tinctorum (assembly GCA_032355605.1). Classification (NCBI taxonomy): domain Eukaryota; kingdom Viridiplantae; phylum Streptophyta; class Magnoliopsida; order Gentianales; family Rubiaceae; genus Rubia; species Rubia tinctorum. Next base: position 13,681 of record JAULKM010117655.1, on the reverse strand, counting down.
ACAAGTTAGTCCAAATTCTCATAATCTGATTGACATGCGACGTCGCATATGAAGTTGGTCAGACACAAGCCCGCAGCTATGCTAGTGGGTCAAAATGGCGAGGCCCACAGCTAAAGTACCTGACGTCGCTCAAATGACGGTAAATTGTCTATAAGTTGACTGACTTTCAAAGATGCATTAGCCGAGGCTGAATTCACAACACTTCATAACAACTATATATATAGAGCCCACCTCATAAATCACTTCAAACATTCAACTTTCCCTCGAATTTCAACTATCACCCTGCCCATCTTCTCAAAGGTATGGTTTCAACGTGTGGTTAAATTACTTTTGTCTCTGTATTTATCATTCAAAATCTTATGTATATGGTGGGTGATTGTGTTATTTTCTTCATGTTATGAAGTTTCTATGGTTTGGGGTTCTATGATTAGATACTACAATGATACAATGTGTGTTTCATTACTTCCCCCGTTAATGTGGCCTAATTTTATTTTTTTGGGATATTTATTTTTGCTGGTTTTCTGCCATTGTTAGTGTGTAACCCTTTCCATGAATACAACATCTCTTGTACTTCGATCATACTTTGATTGAAGCAATTATGGTGCGACGTCGTGCATTCATATTTTCTGCAATTTACCTACTACGAGACGTCATACCCTTATCGGTTATCCAATCTTTTATATTGAATCGTATGCGATATCCCTCTAACATGTTGAATTGATAGATTAATTGATTAATTTAATTGATTGAATTGATTTCTATCGAATCTTTAAAATATGAATTTCATGAATCATGGCTAACAATGTTGGTTCGAGTCGTTCCTTGATTAAGTAGAGTGATTTTATATTTAGACTGCCATTTTTTTGTATTAACTTTATTCTAATTTAATTTATGATAATTTTGTTGACCAATACAGATCCATAGAAGTTCGGATGGATATCGTTCGCAAACTACATTCGGCGATATCAATCCACATTTTGTCCAAACACTAGACTAGATGACCTTTGGGTCAACTCACTTGTAAGTGAACTGTGTTAAACATCAATTTTATTTTCAACAAAAAAATTCCATAAATAATTTTCATATTTATTAAACGTTGTTTTCTTTTTAAAATTAAGTACGTGCCTAACCAGATTGTAGAGCTCTTGATGCCGTACAAGTTGGCTACTGTTCTCAAGTGCAATGGAAGGGAGTAACACATGCATTACACTGGGAACCGGAGGATAAAAACCATGTTTGAGAAGGTTTTTAAGCAGTTTCTTGACACTGAGAAATTCAGCATCGGGGACACTCTTTACTTCAAGATGATCAATGGTGTCAAACCTATAGTTTTTACTATTGAAGTTCTTCCCTAGTTGATATAATTAGTTGTGTAGCCTAGACTTGATCTGAACATTTATATCAAACAATTTCATTCTTATTTGGAACAATATTTATTTTTTTGTTATTTAATCTTTAATCTTGAATTTAGAATCTATTTGTTGAATGTTATTTTAACGTTATTCAATCCTTAATATTTAACCCAACATATGGACAAAGTTTTAACTGTAGTATCATTAACAAAACTGAAAAATACTTCTGTGTAATGAATAATTTCTTTCAATCTGTAAGAAACTAGTAAATTGTTGGTGCGAACTAAATATATTTGAGATGTTGGCCAGCTGCTTTGTGGGCTGAAATTGTTAGGCCCATGTAAGTCTACGACATCGATAAAGAGTCGACACCAATTCGCCTAATTCGACATTTGTGCGACGTCGTACAATGCGAGGTAGACTTCGCAATGGTTCAAAACGATGTCGTTCCGGAATGGGTCTAAATAGGGGGGTCCTAACAATCAGTTCAAGCTGCTCTTTGACAAGTTTCCCGCAAATTTCAACAGGCTCCCCCCTCCCTTCTCTTTTCTCTTGGAAAAAGGCATGATTTTTCTTGTCTCCTAACACCTAATTTTTGTAATTGCTACTACACATTGTTGGATCTATTGTCTGTGAATGTGTCTGTTTTTTTGGTTATCTAGTTTTTTCTCATATTTATGAGAGTGTGAACTTCCTTAACTGTAACCGTAGGTACTATGTTTCGGTAAGTCTCCAATGGGTTTTTGTTTAATTTTATGTTGATAAACCTTCAATTTTTTTGGGTTTTTGTGTTTCTTCCCGTAGCTTCCTCTAATATCTACAACATTGGTACGCTGTCTGTCATAAATAAATTTATGCGATTATGGTGCAACATCGCAAATTCATATTTCTGGTAGATTATTCTTCAGTATGAGATATCGCATATTTGTCCACACTTGGTATGACCGAAATTTTACTGATATCGCTTTATGGCATATAAGTTTACTTTGGAATTGCATATGCGACCACGTTCTTGTGTCGATCATGTGATCGGGTTTACCGACAACTTATCGAACTCGCAGGTACATGTCGACCACACCACTGCTTTGGACCTACATGTACCTGTAACTCATTACCAACATCGCACCTTCAACTACCGAGGACAATTACATAAGCATCAGTATTTTCTACTTAGGCACTGGAATTCGGTCAAATATCGGTTCCTAAGTAGAAAATACCGGTGCCAATGTACTGTTTTGCAGTAAATCTTGCATTCCATAGTCCAGTTTACACATAACGTTTTCACTTTTCATGCAGAACTAAAAGTTGGTGAAGGATTGTGTAATCGGCCATTTTTCAGGTCTTTTACTAATTTACATACACATTTACAAACAAATCATCACATTTTATAACAACTAATATTTTTTGGTTTACGTACAGTTCACCGCACAAAAGAGCAACATAGAGCCTGTTTTCTTTAATGTTGAACATCATATAATGGTTGTTGATAGCTCAAGTTTCCACTGCAATCTGAAGCAGCAGAATTTCAGGAAAAATCTAACTTTGGTAAGGCAATTGAAACTAACATTATTTGTTGCTAATTGCTTATACAAGTAAATAAATATATTTATAGACATTTCTAATGATTATATTTTTTAAATGGCTTAGTACATCACGAGGAACATTGTGTCACTACAGTCGAATGAGAAGATCCCCGTTGTGCTAAGGTACTACGGGAAAAAGTGGCGAATGAACTACTCAGGGGATGGGAAGATCAAGGTCGTGTCCTCAAAGGGTTTGGAAAGTTTCTTTCTGGAAACCGCATACGCATTGGGGACACCTTGTTCTTCGAGGTTGTAGAATTTGGGGGCCCGATTGTTTTCAAGGTCATCATACTGCGACCTGATTAAAAAAATTCTGTTTTGTTGGAACTTAAACAATTATTAATTGAATTTATGTAGTAATTTTAAAGATATTTTCATGACCAGTACTATTTCTCTAATTATTTCGCTACCTTTTTTAACAATATATAATTGATTATATGTGCGTTTTGATTTGTGCATGAGTTTAAAAACCAATTTGAACTGTACCATTCAACAAGTTTTTCTACAATCATTTCAAAAACCATTGAACAAATTCTTTCGCAGACCGAAGTAAATCACTTTCAAACAACTACAACCTATAAAATTTAGCGATGTGAAACAAAATTATAACATCAATTAAGCAGAAAAGGAATGGGAACTTCTTTTCTAATACCTTCAAATTCTTTACTTGTTGGTTGTCGTGGTTTTCCATCTTATTCCACCTTTTTTCAATTGTAACATAATAAAACTCACCTTTTAAAATATTTAAATAATACTTCCTATTCTTTCAAGGTCAATTTTTTTCAACTAGATCTATCATTTACATAACTGCGACGTTAGTGACACCTCGCACCATGTCGTTGAAATTGAAATATAATGCGACATCGACCGGTCTTTTTAAACAACACATGCAACGTTGCATGCTAGTTGGTGAGATTATTTACTTCGATCATTCACCTTTTTACTTTGGTTAAAATACAAACCAAGGTAAAAGATATATTATTTATGTAACTGCAACGTCGGTGACGCCTCACAATGCATGTCATTGAAAATGACTTATAATGCGACATCAACATGTGTCTATTTAAAAAACACATGTGACGTTAAACGCTAGTCAGTAATATTATTTATCTCGATTCTTCACCTTTTTACTTCGGTTAAAATACTAACCGAGGTAAAAGATATATTATTTACCTCGGTTATTTTTTAACCAAGGTAATAAATATTATTTACTTTAAAAATAAAAATAACTGAGTTAAAGAAATTTTTACTTCGGTTATTTGACCTAAACAAAAAAAGAGGTAAAAGGGCAACATAATAGGTCATTTTTCTTGTATTGTTGATGTAGTGCACGATGGTTGTGCACCCCCAGTTTTATTGGGGAGACCGTTCTTAAAAACATAAAGGACCAAGATAGATGTTCATTTGGGAACACTAACTCAAGAGGATGATGTTGATAAGGTGGGATTTGAAATTTATAAGTCTAAGCATAATTCACCTATTTCCTCTCTTATGTGCAATGGCATACCTTTATGTGATGGACTTGTTCAACACGATGACTCTTGCATGATTAATGATGATGAATGCTTAAATGAGGTCCTTGATGATGTTGATGAGAGGGATGAGATGAATAACATTTTAAGCTTTGATTACAAATTTGACTGCCTCTACCATCAAAAAAGAGAAGAAGCAGGTAAAATTTCCTTTTACATTTTTATTTTTTATCCAAGAGCATGCATAAGTTAATAATGGATCGGAGAATTTGACTAATTTTGGCGTGCTTCCATTAATTGGAGTTTATAATATCTATGTATAATTATATTCGGCTTATTTTAAGCTCGTGATTGACCAGCTGGTAACCAAGCGTTAATGACAGAATTAAAATTATTTCAACAAATATAAAAATATGCCAAAAACACCTCATTATTATGACATGGTTTGTCCTATTTAGAAAGGGAAAAAATGTAGAGCCTTAAGAAAAAATATCCACCTCAATGGTCAATTCGGATTATGATTCTGACAATAATATATTCAGTTGAAATATAAACGAGTAGAGGTCTGCCAAACACCCCACCATTACAGTGATTTTTATTTTTGAAAAAACATTCAATTGTATCATCTACTGTCTCTTGATATTAACTTCCTTGAAATTTTAACCTTATTGCTTAAATCTTCATCGATCAAACTGATCAGCTGATTATCTTAATCTCCTGTCAATACTTATATGTGCCCCCACTATTGCATTACTGTGTTGTCTTTATATGTTGACATTTTGACTACCCATGCATGTCTTAGTTGATTCCGAAACAAGGAACAAGGATGTTTTAAACCCTTTTTTTTGTATTTCCTTCATCTTCCTTTAGGTTTTAAGTTTATAATTTTGATGAGGCAATAAACACTTTAGCCTATGTCAAATTTGGCATCGTTTTTGGGAATTGATTATTTATTTGTTTGTTTTTTGTGTTTACCAAGTGTTTGTGTGAACCATGGCTACTCTATAAAATATATGACTCTTTACTTACATGGTTGTTTCTTGATGATGAACGTCACATCGTGAACGCCATTTTTTGAGGTAACATTCTAAAAAAACAAATGAAGCCTATAGATGTTTTCAAAACTTCAAGAAGGGTCTGGGCAATTCAGCCCTAGGTTTGGTAATAGTGGAGCAAGTGACTTATATTCTTCAACTCTTATTACACAGTTGAAAGATATATTAAGGATGTTCTTGATGCAAGGAGACGCTCAACAAGTCAACTCAAGGAACGTGGAATTTGTGCTGATATTTCATATCCTACAGATGCGAGTCCATAACTTCAAGAACCCGATGTGGAATGAATGTTGTATGAGATTTTAGACCACCTCAAAGGAAAACATATGATCCATTCTCGATCACCTACAATCTTGGATGGAGGGGATCATCCTAATTTGAGATATGGACTCAATAGATTATGCACAACCAACAATTTCAGCAACAACCTAGACCACCTTCAATCCAAGGTTGCAGGTACAAAATCCAAGCTCATCTGTGTCCCTTGAAGATATGGTTAAGTATCTTTCCCAGAGCCATATGAAGTTCCAACAGGAGATGAAAATATTCCAAATGGAAACAAAATTGAGTATTCAGGTAATTAACAAGTTAGAGACAAAAGATTTAGGAAAACAACAATCCCAAATAGTAGTGAACCTAATCGCTAATGCTATTGCTATAACATTAATAAATGGTAAAGATGTGGAAATCACGCCCACTACTAGAATTACCCCCTGTAAAAATGTAATTTTTCATTGTAAAAAGTCTCAAAAATTGTTGTAATGACCTATTTCCCACATATATATGCAGTTGTAAACTGGTTGTAACATGCTTTGTCGTAATTAACATTACAACAATCTTTACCCACTAGTTGTAAAAATTAATTGCAACAAGTGTGTCTGTTGGTTGTAAAAAATGTTCTATTACGACGACGTTTTTTATTGTCAAAGAATTTTTGGATGTCTCCTTTATTTTATTTATAGCATTTGATCCCACTGTAATGCAAGCAATTCAACATATCAACATGTTGTAAATACACATTTTCCACTAATATGGCTACTATATAATTAAATTTCATTTTTTGTTTGATACATTTAATTATGTCATTTTGAAAAGGAATGAACAATATTTTATTTTCTAAAATAAACATAAAAAAATTTACAATTGTAATTCATCAAAACTTTATAAATATACAATAGGTATTTTGAAATTTAAACTTATGACATCTACAGTGTTGGAAATATTTGACCACACATTAAAATCACAAGAGAATAACATTTTCTTAACATATCGATCCACCAACAACAGAATATCATAAACTTTCTCATTGCGACCAACAATCTCATCCCGGACATTCTTTGCAAGAATCAATGCCAACCTTCTTTTCTTGATTTTTTTTTTGTTTTAGGACACCCTGGTAAAGTGCCATATTCTGTCGATTCATTATTTTCTCATGCATACTTTGAGGATGAAAATCTTCATGAAGGTTGAACACCCTCTATCGCCCTTTGTCAAGGGCGGTGTGGGTTTTATCAGAACCCTTAAATGCTTAGACTTTAAATTCTATAATAAAAACACTTCAAGAAAATGATTTAAAGATCATTTTCATACCCTCATGCATATGATACGCACACGATGTGCACAAAATTAACTCACAAATTCCCTAACTCTTAGAAAATTAAATATTTAGTGCCAGCAATAATAAACAGTTAAAAAACTCAGCAAACTATAATTTTATGAAAAAGATATCAATTTAAACCTTTGACATTAAAAAATCCCATATCTTTATCATCCTTGAAAAAATATTAATGTAAACCAGTTCCACCCCATCAGCTATTCAAAGAAAGATTATTTGCAACAGTCTGGTTTGCATCAGTTACACGAAAACAAGTTGATTATATGAAATGTTTGGATTTAAAAATCCTACCAGATTTCTCAAGCTCTAACTAGGAACATCTTATCGGAGTTCCAAGGATTTCGTGTAACAAACCATGTGAGGAACTTTCACTATGGGTTTGGATTGAACCGTTTGAGAAAGGACTACAATGTAGTCATGTTAGTGAATCACAAAAATATTGGTCCTCCTCATTTTTAAAAAAACCTTTCCCTTATGTGAAGTAAAAATTTATAGTTTGAAAAATAATTCTTGGATGAAGCTCCCTGATTTCCTCGACCATGTTTTGTTGGAAACTAGTTCATTTAAAAATGGTTCCCTTGCATGATTTTTGTGAGTGTTCTCTGCATTAGTTCCAACCGACGACTCAATACTCGTCATTGATCTCAGATCTAATGAGTATAAAGTTATATGGAAGCCTAATTGTGTGGGACAGTATGAGTGGGTTTTGTAGGAGTTGAGTGGTTGTTTTTACACAATAAATACATAATTTGATGACGAGGTTCTTCCTTCGAACCCGATTGTAGCTTCGATGTGGGTGATGAAGGAGTACAATAATGCAAACTCTTGGATACATATTGTTGTGGATGTACCAAGTGGTTTTAAGTACGTGAATATGAGGTCAATCAAGTAGGCCATGGATGTTAAAGAGATGATTTTGCACAAAATCTACTCAAAAACTACCCAAAATTTGCTCAAAATTTCCCAATTAATAATTGGATTTTTGGTGTAAACCCTAATAGGCCTAAACCATATTTAAACTTTAGTAAAATTTAATTATTATTGGATCAGGATAGATTTCAAGATGTGAAAAAATTGACCAGATCACCGAGCTAGTGATGGTGACAAAATCAAATGAATATCCGATGAACAGAAATCATGCACACAATATTCAATTAATTTGAACAAAATATAATCATAATATGCACTAACTGTAGGAAAATCAACTAGATCATTAATTCGCAACTTCGTCTGCCTCTACAATCAAACAAAGAGAAGAATCAGATAAACTTATTTTTGTATATTTAGTTTTAAGCAAAGAGCATGCATAAGTTAATAATGGATTGGAGAATTTGACTGATTTTGGTGTGATTCCACTAATTGGAGTTTATGAAATCTGTGAATAATTGTATTCGGATAGTTTCAGCCTCATGGGTAACCACCTGGTAATCAAGCATTTGTGATAGAATCAACCACAATAATCATGGTTAGGCCTATCTAGAAAAACATGTAGACCCTTAAGAAAATATACCTACCTCAATAGTCAATTAGGTTATAAGATTTTTGTAATAGCACATTTAGTTGAAATATAGGGTAGAGGTCTGCCAAACACCCCCACCATAACAGGTGGGTTTTCTTTAAAAAAACATTAATTTGCAATTTTTGTAAGCATCTATCATCTCTTGATAGTAACTTCCTTGATATCTTTACCTTATTGCTTCAATCCTCATATGTACCCATCTCACATTGCCTGTGTTTTGTACCATTTTTGTGCATTAACTTTATCGTCATTACGACTTGAGGATATGGCCTCATACAATAACATTTTAGTATGTTTCTTAAAGAATGAGAGAGTTTGAGAATCATTTGGCCTAGTTGGAAATAATTATTTGTTGCACTTCACTTCATGAAGGTAGACCTTTTCTAGTTTCAAGAGCTCAAACACAAAATTATTGAATCCTCGAAAACAACAAAATCCTAAATGAAGATAGTAAACCATCTACTCGTTTTTTGAATGGGATATTAATTTAGGTGTATAATTTTAATGAAAAATTATATAGCATACTAAATTTTGTTATTCAATCTCGATGATTGTCTTATCATAGATTTTGATACACACCGCTCTTAGGAAGTAATGATAGAGCACCTCAGCTTGAGTCTCCTTGAATTCCAAAATGAGATTCAGATAAAACAAAATAAATATTTCAATAAAATAAATTAAGTGAGTCTGTAATGTTTATGAAAGAAAATTATTAAATTCAAACCCTAAATGAAGATAACAAACTCCAGAGAATAGGTTTTGTGATTGGCCAAAGGCCTATAGTTTGAATGATCTTTACAACAACAGATGGGATAATCTCATTTACACAAAGGCACTTAAAACGATTAAGGTCTAAACTATAACAATTGAGGCAAAAAGAAATCATGTAAGATGGAGGGTGGAGGGTGGAGGGTGGGATTTATATAGGGTTGGATTCTCAATAATTCTCATCATTAATGGTTCTGAAGTTCAAAAAAATTTAAAATGAATTCATATTAAGAAATATATATTTTCTGAAAAATATACAATATGCTGCATATATTTATTAAATATCTACGATTGTTTAATCATAGACATTATAATTTCTAGACAAACTGATAAATATATATATATATATATATATATGGTAAAATTGGTGGACACACCGCTCTTAGGAAGCAGGCTAGAGCATCTCGTTCGAGTCTCCTTGCATCCCAAAATGAGATTTGGATGAAATAAAATTTAGCTATTCAATAAAATAATATAAATGAGTTTGTAATGGATTGGAAATAAAATTATAAGTTCTAGCCCTAAATAAAAATAATGAATTCTCAACAATCTCTTTAAATGGATTTTTATTTAGCAATGTAAATTTTTTTTGTAAAAAAGATACAGAGTATAGTTTATAATGCATTTAGTAATGTAAATCTTGACTTTTTTTTTAATAATATATCATTATAAGTTCTAGACAAGATGCTATGGTAAAATTGGTAGACGCATTACACTTAGGAGACATTGCTAGAGCATCTTTGTTTGAGTCTCCTAACATTCCAATATCATACTCAAAAAAATTTAAAATGAAGAAAATTATTGAAAAATAACGAACTCTCAACACGGTTTAAATGGATATTTACTAAAATGTAAGCTTATTCGGAAAAAAATAGTATAAGCTATAAGTATTCAATCTTAACGATTTTTTAATCACGTGTTATTATTATAAGTTCAATACAGGACACTATTTTAAAATTGGTAGGCACGCTAGAGGATATCAGCTCGATTCTCCTTGCATCCTAAAATGATATTAAAAAATAATCAAGCAATTCAATAAAGTAACGTAATCGAGTCTATAACAGAAAGGAAAGAAAATTATTAAGTTCGAACCCCAGATGAAAATAAAAACACACAACTTGTTCTTTAAATGGATTTTCATTCAGCTACCAAAATGTTTTCTATATATTTATATAATTTTGCACCTAGTCATTCAATCTCTCGAACATTTCAATCATGTATTATAATTATAAGTTCCAGACAAGCCGATACAGTGAAATCGATAGACACGCTTCTTCTTGGAAGTAGTGCTACAATATCTTTGTTCAGGTCTTCTTGAATCCTAAAACGTGATTCAAACACAATTCAATAAAATAACGTAAGTGAGTTTATAATAGATAGGAAATAATATTAGTAAGTTCAAATGTTAAATAAAAGTACCTCTCAACTCGCTCATTAAATGGACTTTTATTCAATACTGCAAAAAAAATTGATACAATATATAGTATATTGCATTTAGTTATTCAATCTCGAATTTTTTTTAATCATGCATTATTTTAATTTCAAGACCATCCTTGCTAGTGTTTGTTTTTGGTTTGGTATAGTCTAGTTTCTGGTTTATGGTACATAACCATACCATGAACTTAGGAACCTTACACTACCTATTGGATAACGCAGGTGGTCGGAGAATGAGAAAGAGCAGAACTAGGGTAGAGGTTCCACAAGGATAAACTATTGTAGTTGAGAACACTGTTGAGATAACGGAAGACAGTAGGACGCTTACGGAGTTGATGGCTCCGAACATGAAGAATCAACCCCTATGCATTTGCTTTCCACCTTTGCCACCGAATGTGACTCTCGAGTTGAAGATCAACATGATCTAATGCCAACCTACCTTCCATGGGATCCGGTCAAGACCCAAACAAGCACTTGTCATAATTTCACCTATTGTGCACCAATATGAAGCCACCAAGGGTGTCAGAGGAGGACTACAGTGTTAGATCATTCCCATTCTCGCTGCGGCATGCAACCAAGGATTGGTTATATTACCTCCCACCAGGTTACATCAATTATTGGATGAACGTGAAGGGGGGAATCCTTGAAAAGTACTTTCCGACTTCCAAATTTGAAGGTCTAAAGAAGTGTCTTTCTAAAATTTTGAAATTGGAAAATGAGTACCTCTACGAGTATTGGGAGCAATTCAAGAGATTGTTAGTCAGTTGGCCTTGGACTTTAACGATGGAAATTGGTAATTTTCTAGGAGGGGGCAACAACAAGGCTTCTGAGGAAACCAAGGAGGAGATAGATAAGACCCCCACATAAATTCCTTCAATTCTCGATACCACGATCACCCTAACTTTAGGTGGCGCGAGGAAAACCAATGGTATAATAGATGTGGACAACCTCAACCCTACTTAAGGGGAGAAAGGCCTTCCAACAACAATGTCGCTTTGTACAAGTCAGACATGGAGGAGATCCTAGATGAAATTGTCCAATTGGCAAAAAAGAGCGATGTGTTAGCAGAGCAGATAAGAAGAGATGTTGAGGAGCTCGGCACTAGAGCCTTTTCGAGTATCAATAATCTCGAATTGCGAATTGGTCAACTTTCCACTTCCGTGAGCTGACTTGAGGCTAGGGAATTAGGCAAGTTACAGTACCAATTCAAGGTTAATCCATAGAATGTGAGTGCTTTGAAGTTTAGAAGTGGGAAGCAGAATGTGAGGTTGAGAAGCAGATCTTGTAAAAGCACAATAAATTGTGGAAAGCAACAAGACCAACTTTGAAGAACAAGAGTTAGTTGTTGAAGAAGAGTCCTTCAAGGAGCACTCCACCAGCGAGGCAAGGGAAATAGCCCCGCCACCATTTCCTAGTGCTCTACAGGGAAGGCCAAAGGTCGCAACCAATAAAGCGCAAATTCACAAAGTCTTCGAGAATGTTAAGTTTAGCATTCCTATTCTTGATGTGATTGAGAAAGTTCTCTTTTGTGCTATGTTTTTTAAAAATGAATGCACTTAAACAAGAATCAAACCATTCAAGAAAGTAGGTGATGGAGATCCCAAGACGACTACCGTCATAAATGAAGGCATTCCACTACTTGATTAAACATTCAAGGCATATGTTCGGGATCCTCTAAGTTACATGGATGGACCAATGACAAGGTTAAGAATGAAGCTTAGGGATGCTGAATTGAATGCTTTAATGGATCAACTTCGTGATGAAGAATTAAAGAAGAAGTCGGCTAGGGCTTGTATTAATCATTCAAGCTTGTCGATTAACTGAATACATCGTGAAAAACACTATACTCCTTTTCCCACTGGGTTTTTAATGAGGTAGTGTGATCTTTTTAAAATGTTGTAAAATTATTTTATTTTGGGTTTTTGGATTGAAGAGCTCCGCCATGTGGGCTTTGAAGAGTTTTTTTCAAAATTAACAGTCCATTAGGATTTAGAATATTCAGTTTCATTCTGATTAGAATTAGATTTGGTAAGATTAGATAAGGTAGAATTCCTCAAGACTTCCTCTTGAAGAAATTATGGCTGAAACTTGTTTAACACATGGTTATATTAGGTATTTTAGTTAGATATGGTTTTAGCTTCTTAAAGCTATCATAAGTTGATTCAGATTCTAATTGGGATTAGGGTTTGTGTTCAAAAATATCCTCTATTTAAAGACATGGATGGACGAGAATTACACATTTTTATCAATCAAATATTCAGAATTTTGAGTTATACTCATTGCCTGTAAGCATCTTCATTGTTGATTAATCCTATGGGTTAATTAAGTATCAATAACCTAGTGATCTAAACTTGCAGGCTATTTAGAGAGCAAGTCAGAATTGAATGTACCATGCGGGCTAGACACTTGAACTTCGTGTGTGTGTGTGTGTGTATACTAGGTTTTGGGCAAAATTCCCAATGAAGACAAAGATCCAATATTCCGCAATCCAAATTCTTCGTAAAGAGATTCATATCAGTTGGTATCAGAGTCTTTGCAAGCTAAAACTTGGCGAATGTGCATTGATTGAAGTGAAATTATTAAGATAACTATTAAGTACCATCATCCTATTCCTAGATTAGATGATATGCTTGAAGATTTTCCTGGATCTGTGATTTATACTAAAATTTATTTAACTCGGGGTTATCATCATATTCGAATTAGGGTGGCTTATGAATGGAAAACTGCATTTAAAACTAAGTTCGGGTTATATGAATGGATTGTTATGCCTTTCGGATTAACCAATAAACCTAGTGCTTTTATGCGGTTGATGAATCATGTTTTGAGAAAGTTTATTGGTCGATTTGTTGTGGTTTACTTTGATGATATTTTGATCTATTCTAA